>JADRCD010205514.1:5091-16919 GCA_019843815.1 Montemys delectorum | reverse complement strand
TTTGACCACACCTGTAGCAGGTGCCTGGTGGCCTTTGTGTCTTAGGAGACCATGAGCCCTGGGTAGTCGCTGGAGCTGGTCGGACAACCTTTGCCACCATGTGGTATTTTTGTTTTCGGACCTTATCATCTCTCCCATGGTACACCTTGAAAGCCAGCGCTAAGACTTCTGCCTGTGGAGTTAGGGGTCCCCTCTCTAGTTTTTTAAGTTTAGCTCTTATGTCGGGGTAGCTCTGGGAAAAGAAGTAGGTCATTAGGAGTTGCTTACCTTCTGAGCTTTCAGGGTCCAGGTTAGTATGTTGTAATAATGCCTTAGTAAGACGTTCTAAAAATTGAGATGGATTCTCGTGTTTGTCCTGAACAACCTCTTGGAGTTTTTCAAAATTTACTGGCTTTAAGGCCGCTTTCCTAAGACCTGCCAGAAGGCAGGTGATGAACCTGTCCCTGGCTAAAATACCATCTGCAGAATTGTAGTTCCACTGGGGATCTCGGTCTGGCACGGTGTCAGAACCAAGCGGGTAACTGTTATCTGTTTGGTGTGTGTTGTCTGCATGAACTCTTGCCTCTTCCCAGACTCGCCTGCACTCCTCAGGAAGTAAATTGTTAGTGAGGATCATATAAACATCATGGAAAGTCAAGCTGTAAGACTGAGTAATATATTGGAACTCTTTGATAAACTTGGAAGGATTAGAGGTATAAGATCCAAGCCTGTTTTCTATTTGGGAAAGTTCACTAAGTGAGAAAGGAACATGTACCCTGACAAGGCCATCTGTTCCAGCAACTTCTCTTAGAGGTAGGACTGTTGCTGGGTCAGGTGTCTCTGGGGAGGGAGAACTTGGAGGTTTGGCAGAAGTCTTAGAGTGAGTGACAGGAGGAGTGAAGGTAGCTGCCAATGTGGGGCGTTTGGATTGGCCCCCAGCTGGTACAGAAGAAGGGGAGGGATCTGGAGAGGCAGGGCTAGTAGGATCTGGAGTATCCTGGTGAGAAGGAGAAACTGAGGTAGCAGTTTGAGCTTTTGGAGGAGAAACTGAGGTAGCAGTTTGGGCTTCTGAAGGAGAAACTGAGATAGCAGTTTGGGCTTTTGGAGGAGTGGAGATAGGCCTGCGGCGAAAGGGGGGTGGTTCATTAGCTGGATCCAGCGTCGCCATGTCATCTGGAGGAGGTGTAGGTTTCATAGCTAAGAGAAGTTGAGTTGGGGAACAAGAAATACACAAAGAGGGATTAGAACGGAGATAAATGAAGGCTTGAACATAGGGAACCTCCTTCCATTTACCAGTCTGCTGGCAGTATGTATTAAGATCCTTTAAAATAGCTGGATCTAGAGTGCCATTAGGTGGCCATTTTGAATTTCCATCTAATTGATATTTAACCCAGACTTTATTGCAGAGATATATTAATTTTGATGCCTTCAAATCCGGCGTTAACTTTAGAGATTTGAGATTGTCCAGGATACAACCCAGTGGGGTTCCAGGAGATACGGTCGAAGACATTCTGTTACCCATTGGTGGGTGCCTGGTTATTCCTACCAGCGTCCTGAGAACAATCCAGGCACCAAAGAGTTAATGGCCAAAGCTAGGGGCTCAGGTCGTCACGAGAGCCCACCAGTGACCGCTTGGGGAGCTACAATCCACCCTAGGCCTAGGGGTTTGTCGGCAGTGAAGCCCAGAGAGATTAGGAGCGAGGATTGCCTCCGTGGGGGGGGGGGTCACCAATGGTAGAAGTCTTAAAGCATATACCAAAGAGAGCCTGTTAACCTCCGTGGTTCTCAGAGAAGGCTGGCCAGGCCTCCTTTGGGAAGCTAGAGGTTCTCCCCTTGGATGGACCTATTAATTAATATGCCGCTGTCTGTGTGAAAATTATAGCGGACTGGTATATGGAAATACGTGGTATTGTGTGGATAGGCAGGGATAGACTATAGCTCACTTGGTTGAATTTTCGCGCAGCCGCAGAAATGTATAGCTTACTTGGTTGAATCTCCGCGCAGCTGGCAGCAGCGGGAGCGGGGGCGGCGGCTGCGGCGGCGCGGGGCGATAGACCACAGCTGAGATGCCTTCTCACTTGAGTTCCACTCACCTGAGATGGCCTACGTGCCTCCGCGGGCGTCGGGCGGGAGAGCGGGCAGCTTGCAGCAACTCAGGTCCTCTGCTCTGGTGCTCCGGTGGTGTGGTGCCCGCGCCTCCGTCCGCTCCAGTGGCGTCCGCCCCGGTGTGGCGCCGGACCGCCGCCCGCAACCGCCGGTCTGCAACCGCCGTGGCCCAGCACTCCCTTAATATACCTGCGAGTCGTAGATAAGATCTCGGTGGGAACCTCCAAAATGATAGTTTAAGAGACGGCTCGCAGTAAACACCGCACACCAGGTCCAGACAATACCACGTGTAGAAGGTTTAATTGGGGAGAGTGGGGAAAGGTCGCGCTCAAGAGAGGAAGGGGAGAGCAAAAAGGGGACGGAGGGAGGAGGGCTTCTCCTTTATATCTGCGTGATGACGCATGTGCTGCCCAGGTGAAATTGGGTAGCTCTAGGGGTTCTTGGGAATGGAGGGGGGGCATTACCATGGTAACAGATCTATGGTCTTGCCTATCTCTAGGTGCAGGCACTTGGTGATGCTAACATTCATCACCCAGCATGAAACTCAACTCTGGCTGGATCAAGAACCTCAACATAAGGCCAGATGCCATGAATCTGATAGGTGAGAAAGGGGGGAACTCTCTGACACAGGAAAAGACTTTCAGAACAGAACATTGTGCAGGCAATAAATCTGACAACTAATAAATGGTATCTCATAAAACTGGAAAGCTCCTGTATATCAAAAAGTTCACCATCGTTTGAACAAAGCAACATGCTACAGAATGGGAAAATATCTTTGCCAATTACACATTGTTAGAAGGATAATATCCAAAATATAAAAACAACAACAAAACCCCCCAAAATAAAAAACAACAACAACAAACAAACAAACAAACAAAAACACAAACCAAACAAACAGGGCAAAACAATTATAAATGGGATTCAGATCCAAATGTAGCTCTCAAAAGATGAGACACAAATGGCTGGGAAGCACTAAAAAATGTTTTGAGTTTCATAGTCATCAGGAAAATGCAAATCAAAACTACTTTGAGATTTCATCTTTACCTGTCAGAATGGCCAAGATCAATAAAACAAACGACAGCCCATGCTGTTGAGGATGCTGAGTAAGGGGAACACTCATCCATCGCTGATGGGAAGTGCAAACTTGTACAGCCACTATGGAAATCAATGTGGCAGATCCCCAGGAAGCTGAAGAGAGCTACTTGGAGATCCAGCTATACCTTTGGCATATAGCCAAATAACACTTCATCCTACTATAGAGACACTTGCTCAACCACATTCACTGCTGCTGTATTCATGATAGACAGAAACTGGAAACATCCTACGTGTCCATAAACATATGAATGGGTAAAGAAAATGTGGAACATTTATATAATGGAATGTTTTTTAGCCACTAAAAATGAAATCATGAAATGTGCAGGTAAACGGATGGAGCTAGAAAGAAAAAATCATTCTGAGTGAGGTAACCTAGACATGGCATATATTTGCTTATATGTGGATGTTACCTCTTAAGTCATTCATAATCAACCTACATTCCATAATGCCACTGAGGTTAGGTATATATAGAGAGGTATGGATCTCCTTAGGAAGGGGACACAGAATATATGGTTATGAATGGATGGGTATGGGGTAGGGCAGTGATGACTGGAATTGGGAGGATCTAATGCGGAGGGGGATGGGAAAGGGGTGACATAGAGGATGCCGGGAAGGGCAGCTAAAACTAAGGGCCATTTGAGGGGTCATATGGAAGCCTAATACAATAGAAGCTTCCCAAAATACATGCATGTATGAAGCTGATCTAAATGAAGTCGCCAAACAATATGGACAGAGCCCCCACTGGACATCTCCCACCACCAAATGAAGATCTCAGTACTGGGAATAGTCCTTCGCATTCTTTTCAGGCCAGTGCATATGAAGTTGGAGATGTGTACAACAAGTGTCTGCTATACCGCAGTGACAAAGTGCTATGGACAATCTCACGTTCTCATAGTCCACGGTGTTACTGTTAGCCCCAACTCATAGTCTTCCTTTCTCGCATCTGTAAACTCTTTTCTTTTGTAGCAATCCTGGGAAACCAGGGCCTCATGCACCCATGCTAACCAACATGCTAACCAGCGTGCTGTGTTGCTAAGGTACATACATCCCAATTTTGTTTTCTCTTAGTGTTCTGAGGTAGGATCCCACTAAGTTTTCCAAGATTGCCTAAACTTGGGATCTTTTTTTCCCTCAGCCCCCTGAGCAGCTGACCCAAGAGGCCTGTGCCATTGAGTCTGGTCCCTTTGTCCTCTCCTTATAAGAGAACTGGCTCTGCTGGATTAGGGGCTACCATCCAGCTTCACTGTGTAGTTTTACAGACACTATTGCTACATGATATGACAATCTGAGGTTGACATTGACATACGAGGCTGTATGGGTAGCATTGTGCAGTTCAGCCTGTGACAGCATCTGTAAAGATTTCATTTCTGTGGGCACGTTGTATGGACCTACAAGCACACACTAACCCTCCCATAGTGGTGCTTCCCTTCTTCTGTGTGACAGATACCATTGAGCATGAGCAGTAGGGGTCCACTACCCAGGGAAACACACATGTACATGAAATTTCACACCCCAGAGTTCACAGACATATTGAAGGCACAATCTTTCCCATGGGTGTGGGCCCCTCAGATCAAGAATACTTGTACAGATTAAAACAGGGATTTGGTGATAAACTTCATCAAACAGTTACTGTAAGTCATGAAACATAACAAGAATCTTCTAGTTCTTTGCAAAGTTAGTTATGTCAAATGATGGTTTGCTGGGGCACACAGGTGAAAGGATGTATGGATATAGCAAAACATGCAAGGACTCTTGGTGAAGAAGTATAAATATGACCCCACAGACAGCATTGGTTTGATTGGCTCTGCCTCACTGTTCTTTGCTAATAACACACATGTATTGGTTCGCCTTACATAAGTGTTGTTGAGTTCAACTTGTGATAACAATAGCACTGCCATTGAGAGAAAGTCGCCCAAGAAGTGGTCCTCAGGTTCTTGTAGCAGTTTGCCGCTTCTGTGGCTTTGCCTCAGGCCGGTTGGCTAGCCTGGCAGTTTCTTCAGGATTGAACTACAGCTGCTGGTTCATGTCTGGTGACTACCTGTATAGAGGACTGGTCTGAAGCTGCTGTCTTTGGTATTTGCTATGGGACTGAACTGTTGAGAAAGAATATCGAGCTCACACCCAAAGAACTATTGTTGAACAGGTCCACTTCCCCCATATCCTAATAACTTTTCCCTTCCACTATCTCTGCCGGGGTGGTGGGATAGAGGAGAGGTTGAATCCTTATTAAAAGCAGGTTGCAAAAACATTTACACCTACAAGAATCACTAGTACTAAAATGCAGCTTCAGCTCTCCCACCCACCCAAATGTGTCTTGTCCCTTGACCATGCACATGACAGTTTGCAGAATTAAAAGCATTCCTGAAAAATGTACTCTTGCCTCACCAAAATGAAAATCCCAGTGCACACCAGCAGCTCCTTTGTGTGACTGAGACATTTCCTGACACTGAACTTTAAGCCCAGCAACAACAATGAGGCACGCTGTCCTGCTTTCTGCAGCTTCTGAATTCAGGTGCATTGCAATGAGATAGGGGTGTAATTTCTGCTTTATAATGATTGGCTCCTGTAGCTCTGGATCATGGCACATAGGAAGGGCATTGGCTGCATGGGTTGATGTTCTCTATTCGGACACAAAGTTCCATCTATGCTTGAGACTCAAAATTAACGTGCTGTTACTTAAAGTTGGGTCATATTTTTTGAGGGGTGGTGTCTAAATCAGTCCCAGAAGGTGAGGATTAACATCAATAGCCTTTGTCATTGCTTGGTAATAAACAATACAGAAAAATCAAAGCCAGAGTTTGTAGCAATGAGGTCAAATGGGCCCCATACAGTGTCAATAGAATGCTCTGTAGATTGTGTATAGTTACTTGAATTACTATTTCGACCCCACCCAGGGTCTACTTTAATGAGTCCATATACATTTCTTCTAGTATATCATGTAAATGTGTTTGTCTGTGGCCTGCTTTTTTTTTGTTGTTGTCATTGTTCTTTGTTTTCTTAGTACACATTTTGACAGGGTTTGTGAGGCAAAAAAATAATTAATATGTAGGTTCATTTTATTTTGGTGTTCTGAGGCGTTATATGATTCTTGCTAAGTTTTATTTCACAGTTCATTTAAGTTTGATTTAAGTCTACTGTCAAAACAAAATTAACAATGCTTATTCAAGGATACAGTGAAATCATATAAGATTTTTCATTAGAGAGCTATATGCAAATTCTGACTAGAAATTCAATCCAGGAAAAAGAAAATGCTTATTAACGTACCAGAAATTATTTAACAACAATTGTAATGAATTTGTAGTTTTACGTGAGTGCATTTTATTTTGTTGCCTTTTTTATTTGAAAACTTGAAAAATTATATAGCTTGCAACTTGTGTCATTATAATGTTTTTACTAGAGGTTAATTTTTATAATAAAACCACTGATAAAAGCCAATTTTAGTTGAAATGCATTTGTTCAACAATATTAAAAAAAATCTATACATATGTTAAATAAATTTGTTTAAGAAGAGAATTAGAGAGCCAATATTTGATAAGTTGGAACAGTATCAGAATTATTAATAGTTTAATTTTACCCCAAACATGAAAATTCAATGTACATGTTGATTTTTTATAGGTTAATGAACTCTTATCTGTGAAAATATGCAAAAATCAATTATTTTTCTCATTAACACCATGAAGGAAAGGCTTAAGAGGCTCAGCGGGTAAAGGCACTTTCTTCTTCTTCTTCTTCTTCTTCTTCTTCTTCTTCTTCTTCTTCTTCTTCTTCTTCTTCTTCTTCTTCTTCTTCTTCTTCTTCTTTTTTTGGTTTTTTGAGACAGGGTTTCTCTGTGTAGCCCTGGCTGTCCTGGAACTCATTCTGTAGACCAGGCTGGCCTTGAACTCAGAAATCTGCCTCCCTCTGTCTCCCAAGTGCTGGGATTAAAGGCACTTTCTATTAAGCCTGACAACCTGAGTTTGACTCTTGTGTGCACACATACTTGTACACACACACATACATGCACACATACTCACACGTGTGTACATACACCTACACACTAAAGAATAAGTAAATGTAATTTAATTTTAAAAAGAAAAGGTTTGTGGTTTAGGTGTTGTATGAAATAAACATCAATATTTGCATGGAGACTAAATAGTTCCTAACTTTTAAGGTAAACTTTAACTTTCAGAAAACTTCAGGCAGCCACTTAAATCTGCTTTTAATTTAAATTTCATCAAATTTTTCAAAACATCACCAACTTTTCAACTTAGGAGTGCAGTAGAATAATATACTTACCATTTCACATGAGGTGGCAAGATGTGCTTAAATGTGGTGGTCCAGGAGATTCTGCCTGTTGCCCACAGCTGATGTCAGCGTTTTTCTGTTCTAGGAGCCTATTGGCAAACTGACTGCATGTGACCAGGGAGTTTCTGTTGCTCTTTCGTCTTATGGTGACTGCTACACCGCACAAACCCTGGCTGTCCTTAGTGAGGGGAGAGATGAATACCTGCTTTGTTCTCCAGAGGCAGGCCAGGAAAGGTAATCTCAAGGACTTGAGGTCAATGTGTTGTGAGTTTTAATTCCAATTCTGCTGGGCCACTGATCGGGTCCACCCAAGCACTGTAAACTTCAGGTTCTTCCCCTTGAGAATAGAAATAGCAACGACAAAGACAGGGACCTCAATAAATGTGAATGCAGATCCAGGGGATTAGAGAAGTGGCCCTGGGCAGGACTGCCAGTGTCTAATGACACTGCAGAAACCGTGGTGATACAGACAGTGAGTGTCAAGGGACGAATCTTTAACACAGAGGCAGGGAGTGGTTGGGAGAAGCCACCGCCATATTAGCCAGCTCTAAAGTACCAGGAACCAAGTCACTATAAAGCTCACACACGAGTTGTCTTGCCAGCTTGTTGTTTCAGAGTGTCACGGGGAGGGGGCGGTTTGTTACTTGGCATATTTCTGGCCATTTGTAAAGAAAATACCCAGCAGCTGCTGCTCCAGGAGGCAGACGGATGGATGACATTTACAACTTATGCTTTCTTTTCTGGTGGAGAAACTGAGGCACCAAGGGGTTATTTGTTTTCCCTAGCCTTCTGACCCTGGCAGCATCAACTCTGAGGTTACAGTTTGCTCTTACCCTGTCTCCAGCTGTGTGTCACAGAACAGAATTGCCAGTGGATGAGACTACCAGTATAAGGTGCTTTCTGGAAGGGCCTCGCTTTGATATCTTGTACAGACGGCCAACTGGTGTTGCTTCCCAGGGCTTCCCTCACTGATGCCACCAGCTATGAGTGACAGGTTTTTTGTTTTTTGTTTTTTGCATCATCTTGTCTAATTAAACCACAAACAGAGAATGCCAGCTATCTGCTTGCATGACACCTCTGAATATTAAGTGGCTTTTATAATTAATTATTTCTGAAAGGCTTGATCCTTCATAATTAAATAAATCTTCGAGAATTAGCAGTAGATTAACATGGTGAATGGGCTGAAAAACATCACGTACATCAACTTGGCTGTGAGGGACCACCTTTGCAGCCAACAGAGCCCCTAGTGATCTTTCTTCAAGGATCTGCAGGCTCCAATATTAACACAATGTGTTCCTTCTTTTCTCTATATTCCTGTGCACCCAAGCAGAACCAATTGTTTTTGTACAGGGTAGGATATAAAAATGCAGATTTACTTAAATAAGTTACTGCCCAACGAGGCCGTCTGTGTAGTACCGGAGAATACGCAGAGAGCAGCTGCCTGGCAGTGGGACTGGGACTCTGTTCAGTAACTTCTGTGCCTTTCTGTGCTGGCAGCAGCACTGAGACCAGATAATGGAGACCACAAAGACGTGAAAATCAAAGACACGGACAGAATGCCTTAAATATGACAGATATATTCTTGAGAGAAAGAGCTTGGCCGAATTGTCCAGAGCCGCCTCCTCGAGCCCTGGGGAGTTGTCTTGTGTGCCTATAGGACCCTGTACTTTCTGCTTTGCTGTGATTCCGAGGCTGGGGGAGCCGGCCAGGGCTGCCTCAGTGTGACTGTGGACCCGCATATCCCAAAGCAAGTGCTTTGGCATGCTGGGCAGAGGCGGTTTACTATTAGGCCACTTAGGTCCGGGTCGTTTGCCCTTTGAACTGAGTAGTCCCCTGTTTAGCCACATACAACGGTTTGAGGGAGGGATCCTGGATGTGCTCTGTGGGAACAAAGGGAAAGGATAGGGAGGGGCTTGCTTAGAGTTATAGTTCAGAAGTCCAGGCTTGCCTTCTCCTAGGCTCTACCCCCCCTCCCCCATTTTTATTCTCTGAGTCGGAATTCTTGTTTGATTGGCTCATTAGTATCATCTTCCTTAACCGTCCGCTTCGAGAGTAGTGGGACCATTCTATAGGCACTCTTTGTTAAGCATTATAGCGCTCTAGATTTGGGCAATGCTTTGGGGATCCTGGAACAGCCATGGGGAGTCTGAGATCATAAAGACTTGGGCAAGAGTCTCTGTCTCTCTTAGGGCCTTGACTTTCTATGGACTGTCGCCTGGCTACGTCAGAGGTGAGGGTGGCAGCTGTAGCGACAAGCTGATGGTCGTTCTACACAGAATGATGTGCGCTCTGTAGATTGTCTTCTGATGTAGTGGTTGGGAATATTAACAGGTACTATATGTGTATGGTTAAAAATTTGTGAAATAAGATTAAAATTTGCCTTTCCATCACTGTTACTATTTCCCAAAGGAATAATTACTGCTGCTTATGTCTTATAAATCCTCTCAGAGGCTTTTTAAATGCAAAATAAAATAAAATAAAATAAAATAAAATAATAAAATCAGTGTCCTACACATTTCCCTCATTTGATAGCACAGCCACATTGCATCGCACAGGGTTCTGCACTTCGTGCGTGGTCTTTACTTAATCCCTACAGCCATGTGGTGTGGAATGGCTACTGTTTCCTCATTCTACAATTAGGATGCTGTTCTAGCTGACTAACTTGCTCAGGGCGACGTCGATGGATGGTGGGGCTGGGATCACCCTAACTGTCTAACCCCATCAGCTAAAATCTTCATCACCAGGCTTACTGCCTGGCTCCAGCTGGCAGCGGATTCTTTGGCTTCCTGCTGGTTTGTACATGTTCTCTGGAGGCTGAATGTCATACCAACTCCCCTCCACAGACTCCAGGAGAAATGAGGCGAAACTTAGACAGCTATTTGTCGGCTGACATTTCTTCCTCCTTTAAAATTGTTGTCTAATAGATATAATCTAGAAATTACCATATTGCCCAATTTTTTTTCAAGACAGGCTTTCTCTGTACAGTCCTGGAACTCATTCTGTAGACCAGGCTGGCCTCAAACTCAGAAATCTGCTTACCTCTGCCTCCCAAGTGCTGGGACTAAAGGCACATACCACCACAACCCTATGTTGCTCCCCCTTTTTTTTTGTAAATATATTTGGATATTTTTTTGTTTTTTTTTTTAAATTAGGTATTTTCTTTATTTACATGTAAATTTCTCCTTTCCCAGTTTCCCCTCCAAAAACAAACAAACAAACAAACAAACAAAAACAACAAGAACAAACCCCTGTTGCCTCCCCCTCCCCATGCTTGCCACCACACTCTCTCCCACTTATTGGCCCTGGCATTCCCCTACACTGGGGCACAGAACCTTCACAAGGCTGAGGACCTCTCCTCCTATTGATGATCAAATTTGCAATCCTCTACTATACACATGCTGCCAGAACAATCAGTCCCACCATGTATAGTCCTTGGTTGGTGGTTGAGTCCGTGGGAGCTCTGAGAGTACTAGTTAGTTCATATTGTTGTTTGTCCTAGGGGGCTGCAAACCCTCCAGCTCCATAGAACCTTTCTCTAACTCCTTCATTGGGGACCGTGTACTCAGTTCAATGAATGGCTGTGAGCCTCTACATCTGTATTAGTCAGGTATTGTCAGAGCCTCTCAGGAGATAGCTATATTTAGGCTGGCTTGTCCTTCTTTCAGTCTCTGCTCCATAGTTAATCTCTGCAACTCCTTCCATGGGTATTTGGTTCCCCCTTTTAAGAAGGAATGAAATGTCTACCTTTTGGTCTTCCTTCTTCTTGAGTTTCTTGTGGTTTGTGGGTTGTTCTTCCTGTATTCCAAACTTCTGGGCTAATAACCACTTATCAGAGAATGCGTACCATGTGTGTTCTTTTGTGATTGGGTTACCTCACTCAGGATGATATTAAAAAGTCCTTTTCTGTCTTACCTGCCTTTATGTCTGGTGCTCATGAAGGCCAGAAGAGGGATTAGAATCTCCAGGAACTATAGAGTTCCAGATACTTGGGAGTCACTATGAGGGTGCTAGGAATTAAACCCAGGTCCTCTGTAAGAATAGAAATGGCTCTTAACTGCTGAGTCATCTCTCCAGCTCTATGTTGCCACAGACTGGGTTTGTTGCCAGGACCCCAATTTCCACGGGATGAGAGTTCTAGTCAAGTGGGCAATTACAGGCCGATGACAAACAGACTTGACACAAGGGTGTGGTAAATCTGAATGTATTTCTTAAAAATGGCATCAGACTTTTACAGTCATTGCAAAAGAAATGATAAATCTGGCAGCTTAGTAATTAAGGTACATTTAAGGCTACCTGAAACACACTGGGTCTAAAGCAGCAGCCATCTCCTCTGGATAGGCGCTGCATCCCCCCCCCCCCCCCCC
>JADRCD010205513.1:0-11979 GCA_019843815.1 Montemys delectorum | reverse complement strand
TGTTTGTGACAGTGTCTTGCTGTGTACAACATAAGGGTCTTGAAATCTTGCTTCTCCTATCTCAGCCTCTCTATTAGTAGTATTGTTTATTTCATGTTTTTACACTATACTATGGTTTTCAGAATAGCTTAGATATTTCAAAAGTACTTATATACCCAAGGGAGACATAGAGAATTAACTTGGGAGGTAGCTTGTAGGAAAGAGAACAACAAAGAGTTGAGACTGAATGTTTTGCTTGACATTTGTAGTTCTTGTATCAAGTTTGAAGAAGAGGACTTTATAAGTTACTCTTTCTCTGAGATGAATGCTTTTCCAAATTATCACAGCTAATGAACCAGATTCTTACCCTCACCTAATGTCTATGCCACCCTCCAAGCAGAACCATTGTTCATTGAAACAGTGGTGAATGACTTTATGGATAGACCATTTTAATACACACACCATTTTTTAAATGAATGTAACCTGTCCTCTGTGGGCTGAGAATAAAGTCACTCACTCAAGTCAAATAGTTTTGACTATAGCAGGAAGTCTGTATCCAAAAATCATGCCTACAATTCATTCCTTGGCACAGCAGAACTGTCAACTCTCAGCTTAGCTATGATGGAGGTAAAATCCTTTGGTGATGTGAGGGTCATTGAAGTACAGCCTTATTACAATGAAATCTAATGTCTAAAAATTGTTCTTATTTTGGGCTTGTACCACAGTAAGAGCCAAGATTTTAAACTCTACTAAATACAAAACAAACAAACAAACAAAAAACTTTATATATTTATATTCATTTAAGAAAATACTAGTAGTGATGTATTATTTTGAAATATACAGTCAATATGTTTGGAGTTATTTAAAATTTATATTGAGAAAGACGTATGTATTTTCAGTATTGCTGTAGACAAGCATCTACATAAAACTGTAATTACTTGTTGTTTTATATCAAACAACTTTTATAATACTCATTTTTATTGTTATAATATTTTATAAATTTTAAGGAACATGACAAAAAAGATATTGTGGGTATTGAAGGGGTAGAAAAAAAGAAAAGAAACAAATAATTTGAGCATTTGTAGAAGTTTTATTTAAAAGAAAAAATGAAAATGAAGCAGGTGAGACGAGTAGAAAGGAGGCAGGAGGCTTTCTGGGTCATGTGAACAATGCAGCACTATCCAAGCTTAAAGACATGTGAAAAGGTCAAAAGGTCAGGGATTAGCTGAGTAGCTTTTTGGTTTTGTTTTATTCTGTTTTTCAGGGATGAGAACACCTTTTAGCAGTGTGTGGAAAATGCCAGAAGAAGTAAGAACCATGCTGGGAAACTGGGTGACATGTCTAGATGGGCTGAAGGCTTAGCACTCACAGGCATGTGGAGAAGTGGGCCACTTTAGTCACCAAACAGCACTTGGAAGATGTTGCTTATCTGCTAGAAGTGGGGTGTAAAGAGGAGGAGCCAAAGCCAACACCCTGCTTTTGCTTAGGCAATGGGTTAGATGGTAGAATCATGGACTAAGCCAGAAAGCTCTGTGTCAGGAAGAGAGGAAGGTGACAAGCTCAATTTGATGTCTGAGGAGAGATGAGAATCAAAAGAAGCAGGATATGTGAGAGAAGATGCTACAATTGTCCTTTAAAAGGGAAAGCCAGCACTTAAGAATGTGCATGAGGGCTCCAGCAGGGGGCGTAAAAACTCATAGACATGACCAGTTGACTCCTTTTCCTTCTCAGCATGGTCACTCTGGCCACTTGCAAAACCGAGCAAAATAGACATCCCTTGTTGATTACTGAAATAGCCAAGCATACAGCTGAACTTTCTATACAACCCCACACTATGATACTGCAGGTTTATTCTCAACATCACCATCAAAGACCACATGGTTTAAAATGGCTCATTTAACCTTCTGAAACTCAGGATTTTTGTTGTTGTTTTGTCTTTTTGTATAGAGTGACTACCCCACCACCACAAACACACTTCAGAAAACACACTTTTCAATAGGAAAAGAGTCTGTGAAGGAACCCTGCAGATTCCCAAGATGTTATTTTATGAAATGAATATGTATGTATGAGGTGGTGATACCGAAGTCTCTCTTCTTGCAAAGTCAAGAGGGATCAGGGCTAGAATCAGAACCCTTGTGACTTCAGAGAGTTCATTTCATCTTCCCATGTTTTGATCAATAAACAGGACAGGTTAGTGATTTTCTAAACACCTGTATTTTAAAATTTCCAGTTAAATTATATAGCTTATCCAAGACCATCCCATTAGTTTAAGCCAGGTCTATATCATCTAAATTCAAATAGTCAATATTTTCTGACTGACTGTTCTGTTGTCACCATTTATCTTTCTTATTCTTCCAATAACTCTGTGTATCTATCTGTTTTACAATGCCTTGGAGACAGCAAGTGATTCGGCCAAAGTCAAGAAACATTAGTAACAAAGGTATCGTGTCTCAATCATTGTTATAGAACACAATTACTTAAATATTACTCTATTCCACTGTTCCCTATTTCTCCCTGGGAAGAAAAGTTCTACCTCGTCCCTCAGACAAATATAAAAGCAGAATCGACCCAGGGATAACTTACTAATGGTCACTGCTTAGACAAGCAGTGTCTCCTGAAGTCTTAATCCTGGGAATGATGACCAAGCAGGGATATATTAACGCCTAAGTGAGATCAAAGAACCAAAAGACAATTTCCAGTTGCCCCTTTCAAAGGAGCCAGCAAAAGTGAATATATGGCTTGTGTGAAACACTTGTAAATGTAGAGAGGAGATTATCATCGATGAAGTTACTCTCACACTCCTCTCAACAGATTCCAAGGCAGGGTCACTCTGTGGAGTTCAAGCCAATACAAGGAAGAGTAGATGGCACATGCATGAGCAAGGGAAGAAGGGAATATGCTGAACTCTCAGAGCACTGCACATCCTTTAGCATGGTAGTGAGCAGTCACTATTTATATAGGTGAGTGTGGGATGGGAACAGCCTGCTCTTGGTGGCAGAGGTGAGGAGATAAAACATTACGAATATGACTTTGTTCCCCCATTATTCCCTTGCCCTGCCCTGGCAGTACCTCTTGTAGTTTTTGATCTTCATGAGTCATGGAGAGCAGCACTGTGCTATTGCGCACCACAGGGATTTCCTGCCAGAGGGAGCCACTGGAGGCCATGGAGAGGCGCTGTAGGTAGGAGTCTGAAGAGACCAGTGCCTTTCGACGATGCCTCGGGGAAGAGAGCCCAGGTGGCTCGGTCAGGCTGTCCAGCCGCTGCTGGCTCTGAATCTCCTTGTTCAGAACAACATCACTGTACTCCTGATAAAGTAGCTGGGCTATGGGTGAAGACGCATAGGAAAAGGATAAAATTCTGAGAAAATGAAGTGAGTAGAAGCTCACCGCCAGAAACTGCCAGCTATGGCTGACCTCTGGCAATCCTTTCTCTGGACACTACCACTCAATTGCTGGCAGTCATGAGTCTTTGTCCCATTTTAGGCAGAAAGCACACACAAGTCTATAGATCTGCTTTAAAGTACTCACAGGAGTTGATGAGCTTGGAGCAACGTCTTGAAAAACCTCCCATCCCCTCCTTTGGTTTCTTCTCCCTGTGGGGTAGGCAGGCTTTATGATGCTTACTGACTGAGAGACAGCAGACCTCGAATGATTTAAAAAAATCTCTAACCATCCATATACATGCTAGGATGTCAGGACTGAAGGAAAGCTGCTCAGCCTGTCCCCATCACAGGTCTTTCCATCCAACCCTTCTCCCTTATCTCATAGTCCAGAGATCTGAGGACTTAGGGAGAACTTATAAATGCAGTGGGGCATCTCAAACAATAACCCTACTTTGTAATTCAGGGGGCTTTTGGATAGTATGTGAAGGAGACTGGCTTATGGCCATATGCCTTAGGAGGATGACAGGTGACTCAGACACAGCAGGCAGAACTCGGTGGTACAAACACCTTCCTTTCCTGCAGTCCTGAGGCCTCTTTCTTCCTTTCCTTACTTTCTGGAGATAGAAGCACCAGCAATTCTGCGTCCCAGGATCTTTATCCACCGAGTTCTTACTAAGGAAATCTTAGTGTCATAAATGAAAACAGTACAACTGAATTGGTGAGGAGACAGGGCAACTCACCGGAAAACAACAGAATCTGAAGAGCCAGGAAGTCTTCCCACAGCTGGATTTCGTAAATCTGAAAAGTGAAATGGGTGGCACAACAGGGACATTTAGAGTAGGTGAAAGGATGAGCGGGGGCCACAGCTAAGCAAAGAGAAGACACGTCTACTGGAATGTGGAAGAGAAGACAACACCAAAGGTATTCCGAAGCCCAGTACCCACTGGCCCTCATGTCAGGATAGGAATTCCAGAAGATACATTAGCTATGCCCCCAGCCTTTGTGCAAGATGGGAAATGTACAAAGAAAGGGTGCTTTAAGATTTTCAAAAGGCATAGCAATGGAGGGAGTCTGGCAACTTCAGGAAGAGGTGGGCTTCAGGGGAAGCGGGAGACAGAAAGGTAAAAAGGGGGAACATTCTGACTGGATCATGGTGGATCATGAGTATCTGAGTTGGTGTAGGTGATGCAGGTGAATGAAGCTGCAGAGAGAGCAGTAGAGACCTTGCAGATGGAAGATATAGAATTAAAAGCTTTGTCTAACATAAATGGTTCTATAGTCTCTGCTCCTTACTTACCTGAAGAGCTTTCAGGCAAAATTGAAGGTCTACGAAGGCCTTGCCGGTTCCAGCCCTTTTGCTTGTTAGGTACCTGGCCCAGAACAACCTGTCCACTGCTGCTCTCCGACGTCCTTGCTGGGTCCCGTCTGTGAGGCCAGCTGGATGCCTTCTCCAGTTGGTAGTGGATGGGTTTTTCTGACTTCTTTCTTGATCCTAAACCTGACCTCTTTGTATTATTAAATTCCTCCTGAGGGGCTGATCTTCTAAATGATCCTCTCACTGGAGGCTCAGACTCTTCAGTGATCCCTGACTCATCCTTACTGGTGAGTCTCTGAAGCTCTGGGATCCAAGGAGTAGTAGGAGAAGAGGGACTAAGAAGGTTTGTCATGTTGCTGAACGCCAGGCCAGGGGACACTTCACTATTACACCTACTGGTGGGAGGCAAAGATTCTGTTGATCTTCCTGTGGCTGGGGGCCAGGAGGTCCGTCCAACAGAAAGAGTAGACACTGTCCAATCTTGACTAGTAGGTCTTGGTTTGGCTTGACCTCCTGAATGTATAACTCCTCCCTGGACACTCCTGCTTCTCCCCCTGGACTTTGGGGGTAATGGAGGTGGTTCAGAGGAAGGATCTATGATAGGAACTGGGGGTAGAGGCCTGTACATCCTTGAGATATTAGAGGAAGAGATGGAGGAATGGCAGAGCTCAGGCATATCAGGAGTTGGGGGTAATGGTTTGTTGTATCTCAGCCTGGAGGGGATGGAGGTCTGTGTATGGTGGGGACTTTCTGGGGTGGATGGCAGAGGGCGGTGCTGCCTGGCCACAACAGAGTCAGGCACTAGGGAAAATGGGCCTTTAGAAGATCTTTGGAGCTCTGAAGTTAAGGCCAGTGGAGGAGGATGACTATGGCGCTTCAGCGTAGCGGCTACAGCATGAGGAAGGCCATCTCTCTCCACTATGTAACTGTAGCTATGTCTCTTCTCTGGGGGAGGAGGAGGCAAAGCTTCATGTATCATCATATCCATGGAGACAGAGGGTGGAGAAGAAACATTTGCAGGAGAGCCTATGGCAAAGGCTGAGTTCTGTGAGGAGCCCCATGGCTGACTACCATGAGGATTGCTGGGCCTCTTTGAATTTGAAGTGAATTCTTCAGAGTCCTGTTTCAAAGCGAAAAAAGCAGAAGAGGATTCTGGAGAGACAAGACCATCCCTACTTCTTCTGTTTCTTCTTGGGATCAGAGAGCCATAGATGGCTTGTTTGGGGGGCCTCTGAGGTAATTCCAAATGAGAGAAAGAGAGTGACATTCCCAGAGAGTCTGGAGTCTGCTCTGGCCTGTGAGAGCCTGGGAATGAGTTGCTTCTTAGATGTTGGGTGACTCCAGTGGAGCTGCTCAGAGGACTGTGAGGGTTGGCTGTGTCAGTGGTTGCACGTGGGTCCCTGGATGATTTTGCAGGTAGTGGAGGAGTCTCACATGGCTCACAATGAGGTGGAGTGTCAGCTCTGACAGAGGCTGCCAGGGTCTCCTTCTCAGGAAGGATAACTGAGGAGCTAACAGGTGACAAGGTGGCAGTGCTGGGGAAAACATTGCAAGGAGTGAAAGGAGGTGAATCTGGTGTCCCTGAAGGAGCCACAGATGTACTAGCAGAGACAACCTCAGTCCCCTTCCTTAGCCTGAATTCTTCTTGCTGGCTGTTGTGAGTCCTATTATCAAGGGATTCTTTAGGAGCAAAAGAGGCAGGTAGAGAAATGGGTTGGTGAGACCATTCTGTTGGCTCCAGTGCAGGAGCCTGAGTGGTCAGTTCCTCAGACACAGGCTCCCTCTGAATCTGTGGAATATCAGTCACAGAGGAAGAAATACCTGGGAACAATGTACCTCGGGACACAACCTCAGGAACTATGGAAGTCATCAGAAGATAAGGCTTGCTGTCCTCTCCTGGTCTGCTCCCTTCCACTGCTGTCTGCCCACTGCTTCCCCTGTTCCCTCCCTCCCTGTCACCTGAGTCTACAACATCCTTCTGATCCCCTATAGGCATCACTCTTCCTGTTTGATCATGATCTTCCTGCTTTCTCCTTACATTCTCTGAATTCTCTACTAACCTTTGACTCTCTGCAAACTGAATGGCTACCCTCCTTTCTTCCACCTCCCTTAATTCCTGGTCCTGCCTCTCCTCTTCTGAATCTCTCTGAACCCAAACCCTCCTTTCCCTGTTCTCTTGGCCCTTCTCACTGTAATTCAGACCTTCTAACTCCCCACCGAGCCCCTCACTTTCCCACTGTCCTCCAAGTAGCATATAGTTTTGGATCTGTTCCTGCTTCTGTTCTTCCTCATTGCCATTAAACTCCTCTTCCTGCTCTCCCAGGAGCCCACCAAAACAAATGTCTTCATTCAGAGTTCCTTCCTCCTGAATATCTACTTCCTGCCTTTTCTGCCTCTCCAGTCCCTGGGCTTCCTGAGGTTGGAGGAAGCCTTCTTGCCCTGGATTTTGTGTGGCCTCCAACTGCAGCTGTTTCCCCTGCCTAAGCAACT
Source organism: Montemys delectorum (assembly GCA_019843815.1). Lineage (NCBI taxonomy): Eukaryota > Metazoa > Chordata > Mammalia > Rodentia > Muridae > Montemys > Montemys delectorum. Next base: position 4,812 of record JADRCD010205513.1, on the reverse strand, counting down.
CACTTCCACTGCCCTCGGTCCGCTCAGTCTCGTCAGGGTGATTCTTGTAGGGAGGCCAAAATCCTCTAGGGGTTGAGGTGTCTAGGGAGATTTCTTCCTCTTCTTTCTCTTTGCTAACTGCCAAAGTCAAAGACATGAGTTCTGGCTGCAGTTCTGCCTCCACTCTGCTGACTAGTTTGCTGGGTATGTCTAGCCATTCTTCCTGGACAGCACAGGCCAAGAGCTCAGGGTCAGCTATTGTTCTTGACAGACTGTCTTTAAGGCTCTGAGTTACAGCTTTCTGCTGGTCTGGAGTGTCACAGGCCTCAGCCAAAAGGATTTCTTGGCTTGTCTCCACATCCGAAGATTCTTTCTTGAAGAATATTGCCATACTATTAGGTGTATGGTCACTTATGTCCCTTAAGACTTTTGACTGGTCCATCAAGGGTCTGTCTCCATCTGTCCACTTGTAGGATGGGCCTTGGCCTTCTTGAGCTTCAGGAGCCAAGGCAGGCATCTGACTGCTTCTCATGATACCTTCAGAGACAGCTCTAAATTCTTCTATGTCAGGGACAGGTGTGGATACTCCATGTTCAGCCTCCATCAGGGCTGAATCCTAAAAAAAGATAGAAAATAAAAGTTTCTAATGCCTTTTCTGTGTCTGTGTACACAGAGAAAGATCAAAACTAAGATGAATGGGAAACTTCCTTGGTTCCATTTAGGATCATTCTTGATAGGTATACAGTGATACAACTGCTGGCCTTTGTATGTGACCTGTTTAACTTTACTTAATTTTAAATTCAACTGAGCTATATAAATTCTTTTTAAATTTATTTACTTATATATATATATATCTATATGTGCATGCAGTACCCATAGAATTCAGAAGAGGACAACAGATCCCCTGGAACTGGAGTTATATGATTGTGAGCCATTAGTATGGGTGCTAGGAACTGAATCCTGGTCCTCTGAAAGAGCAACAAATGTTCTTAACTGTTAAGTCATCTCTGTAGTCATTAAGGACTTACTTAGAAGGATTGAGGCGATGGTTCAATTGGTAAGTACAATGAAGATTTACCAAGAGAGAATGGAGGATAGTTTGGTTGGCCTGATGTACAAGCATAAGAACCCTAGCATGGCCATAAAAATTCCAGTCATAATCATGTATGTCTATAACCCTAACATGTGCGGGTGTGGTTAGGGACAGGTAGATCTCCAGAGCTTCCTGGTCAGCCTGTCTAGTCAACCAGTGAGTAACAGTTCAGTAAGAGCTTCTCTCAAAAGATAAGATGAAAGCTTTCTAGAAAAATATCTGCCATCCATTCTGGCTTCTATAATATACATATATATGTGTGTGCAATGCACACAGCGAACACATTTACCTAGGGAGCCTTTAAAGTGTCAGACAATCAACAGTGACCAAGACAAAGCTCCCATTTGATCTTGCACCCCTGTGGGAAAAACTGATTATAAACAATTCAGTTAGCATTAAAGACCATTGTCAAGGAGTTTTCAGGAACTCCCAGTGGTCATTGCCCTCTAACTTCTATTATGCCATTGTCTATTTCTCCCAGTCAACTCTCTGGACTCTCAGTGTGAGTCAGCCTCCAGTAACTACCAGACATGAGGACTGACACACCCTACATCTAACAGCTCAGAAAAGTAGTGTCAGAAGTAGAACCGTCCTCCTGAGCTATTGACATGGGATTAAAATAGGTCAAGCTATTACAACCAATGTGCAACAGATGAATCCTTTATACAGATTCTGAATTTTACTCATCTTCCTATTTCTACAGTGTCTGTAGTGATTCATAACTAATGAACAATTTTGTTTTAAATTATAGAGACGGTTGTTATAAAACAGCTAGCTAAGATAACCCTACTTACTCTATTCTACATGGCTGGTAAAGCTGGGCCATCTTCATTAAGACACTGTCCTCCTCACCAGGCTAACTCCTCTCACTACTTGCCAACACTGTGACCTTTTACCCTGTTTCCCCACTCCCACTTCCAACAGAACACCTCATATCCTACTATACAAAAAAAAAAAATTTAGCAATGGAAAGATGCTGCTTCACTTATAAAATTCAAAAGAAGCTTGCATGCCTACCCTCCCTCTCGTTACCTTAATCCACCTAGTTACCTTGTCTCCTCTAGGCCATGATTATCTCTCTAAACCAGTGGTTCTCAACCTTCCCAAGGCTGCGACCCTTTAAAACACTCCCTTACATTATGGTGACCCGCCCCCCCAACCACAAAATTATTTTCATTGCTATTTCATAACTATAACTTTGCCACTGTTATGAGTTGTAATATAAATATCTGTATTTTCCAATGGCCTTAGGTGACCCCTGAGATAGGGTCATTCAACAACCCACAAAGAGGTCGAAATCAAGAGGCTGAGAACCAGTGCTCTAACATTTAATCAGTGTGTAAGCATTCGGAGCAGCACACAGCTTCTGACTATCTGATAGTTCTGCCTAGGAGCTGTCTTCAGAGTCTCCGCTCACCTGCTCTACCAGCTCCAACAGGTGCCATTCTGCCCAATCCCCTAGATCACACTTGGGTGCTGCTTGGGACTATCACTACTCACATCAGGACTTTCCTTCATAGTCATGCCATTGTCCTGCTTTGATGGACGTTTTGGGTTTCTAATTCCTCAAATGGCTTAAACTACATTTCTATTTCAAGTAATTAAAAAAATATATATAACTCACTTCACTTTTCTCTTGCATTTATACCATTTCAACTATATGTGTTCTGATTTCAATTATGTGTTCTGATTTGACCATAATCTCACCCAAAAATAGCAAGCAGTGTGAGGTATGATTTGTTCAGTTGCCTACATCTAGCACAACATCAGCCCACAGTAAGTGTTCAATAAATATTTTAAACATAAAGAATAAACCTTTTGTTTCCTTCCTGGCCAAGATTTTCCATATTATAGTCACATGTCTTTATAGCTGGAGCACAACCTAGCCCCAAACTCCACACGTACAGGGCATTCTCCACACAAAATACCACTTAGAGTTTAAATTCCTTGGTATCTTCTTACTAGACTTAAGAAAAATCCCAAAATTCAGCAAAGATCATACACACTGTACAATCTGGCCTTTCCCTTCCTTTTTCAGGCCCTGCCTCTACCCACAGTTCTCCTCCCCTTCTCTCTCAGCTACGGGCCTTCATATGTGGTGGTCCACAGCTGAAATTTGGTCCCAGAGAATTCTCTGCTTCTCCTGAAAAACACAGAGAACTTGTCTAGCATTCCCCAGCTGTATCAGGATCTCCACGAGGGCACACTCTCTACCATGTTAACTGCGCAATCCCCACTACCTAAGTTTTATGGTCATATCCCCAGCTAGCTCGCATCTCTGCGAACACATACCCTCTACCCTGCTAACTGTTCAGTCCTCTCTACCTTAAGTTGTATGGTTCTTGGGAAAGAAAGGCAGTTACGAGAGTATTTTTCAGTTCTGCCTTTTTGATTCTTTGCTCCTATTTAAGTCAACTGTAGGAATCATTTAATCTATTTAAATATCCCTTCTTTGTCTATAAGAGATGGATGGGGAAATTGCTTCCTTCACAGTTCTATTGAAGATTAACTAACATGATACAAAAAGTTCATTGTTATCTTTAAAAGTCATAGAAAGTACAGGTATTATTGATCTGAGAGACTGAATGTGTGTAGCAAAGAAATAGAAGACTGGAAGACTGCAGAGACATTCCTAGAAACACAAAACTGCTCAACTTGCAGACCGCAAACTAAAGCCCACAGATTTCATTTCCTTTATACCTGCAAAGGATACATGTAAACCTGAAACAAAGACTCCTGATGTGAGGCTGTTGTAAGTACACAGTCATCCAACCACAACAGAGGAGAGGACACCAGGGGCCTGTGGGCTCCTCACTATACCCAACTGTGCAACGTTCTGGTCTGTTCCAGGTTTAAAGGTGGTTTAAAAGCCACCTGTAAGAATGCCTTTTGTTGTCATGCTGAGTTGCTAAGTGTGTGTGTGTGGTATACACACACACACACACACACACACACACCCCAACTTAATCAACCCTTACAGTCTCTATGCAATAGAATCTGACATAACCAAACAAGCAGGTCCCTAGGCACCTTGCAGATGTGGTCTGTGACAAGTTCCTGGTCACCTCACAGATCCAGATATTATCTATATAGGGCAAGTATATGTGCTTAACATAAATGCACGTGGCTCAAAGGACTTTTATGTCCTTTCCCAGTTAGCTAGTAGTATGAGATTTACTCTATCTAGCCCTTAAATATTAAATGTATAAATGATACATAATGTGACCTTATTCTCTCAGCCACATGTTAAATAACATATTTGCTCACTGAAACTTGCTCCTACCTGCTTCGGAAAACTATGTGACAAACCCTGTTATCTCTCCTCACCAGGATCTGTACTGTCTGGATCCCTCCCTCCCAACATCATACCCTTAAAAGGATTCCCTGGATTTATAAATAACTTTCTGCCATGGCCAGACTTCATCTACATACATTATGTGCTATGTGAGTATTTTCAGTTCTGATCTAGTGACAGACACACTGCATGTCTGTTTCTGCAATCCCACAACTATGCTCTTTATCTTTTTAGAAATACAGTAGTCACTTCGAGGTAGTGACATGCCCCTTTAATCTCAGCAATCAGGAGGCAGACCCAGGAAGATCTTTAAGTTTGAGGCCAGCCTGGTCTACTGAGTGAGTTCTAGGACAGTCAGGACTACAAAGAGATATTCTGTCTCAAAAACCCAGAAAGAAAGAAAGAAAGAAAGAAAGAAAGAAAGAAAGAAAGAAAGAAAGAAAGA
>JADRCD010205512.1:3818-17172 GCA_019843815.1 Montemys delectorum | reverse complement strand
AGAAGAGAAGAGAAGAGAAGAGAAGAGAAGAGAAGAGAAGAGAAGAGGGAACTAAACTAGCAGGCTCAGTGCACTTGGGCTCTCAAGAGGACCTGGGTTCAGTTCTCAGCACCCACATGGCAGTTCATAACCATCTGTAACTCTAGTCCATGGGATTCAATGCGCTTTTCTGGCCTCCACTAGCACCAGGCCACTTCTATATGTTACACAGATATACATGGAATCAAAGCACCCATACATATGAAACAAATTTACTTAAATATTAAAAACAAACACTATGTAGTGGCCTAAAACAAGGGACAGTAAACTTACCCTGACAATGAAGAGCTCGGCACCAAGCTGTGCAGTTTGTTCTGTAGATAGCTGGAACAAAGTACAAGATAAAGTAAATGTCTAAGAATTAACTGGTGTGAGTTTACTAAAGATCACCATGGCCAGAATGAAAGCTGATAACCTCCAGTTAGGCAACATTTACACAGTTAACAGAGGGCCAGCAAAGAAGTGCACTAGCTTTTCTGGCACATGATGTAGGTGGTTGTAGCTGTAATGAGAAACATTCTTTTAGGAAATCATTCAGCAAAGTTCAGATACCTTGGCAGCCAGGATGGAAATGATAGCAACTGCCATTCTCTGCATGTTCTGATCTTCATGGTTGCAAAGCCACTGCATGACAAGCTTGGCAGCTTCAAACCTGAAAGCACAAGAAGGTTTCCTTCCTCAATCGTGGAGATCCAGGCATAATTTCAGGGAGCCAGATGTGGGTTGATGGTACAACTTAGTATGTGTGAAGGAAAGGGCACTTCCCCTTAATGAAAGAGACTACAAATCACCTGTTAGTGTTTTGGCAATGTTGCCTTTCTAGTTTCTTTCCTGGGCTGGGGACTGGACCCAGGCCTTGTCTAGGCCAATGCTCGACCACAGAGCTATATATCCCTAGCCCTTTATCTTATTTACTTGATTGTCTTTTATTTTTATTTTACTTGCTAGTTTGCATAGTTTGTCTATGATGTGCATGTGTACACATGCTAGGCCATAATATGCAGTGCGGCCATCAGGACAGCATCTGAGAAGCAGTTCTCTCCTTCCTCTGTGGGTTAGGGTTTGAACTCTGGTGGTCGGGCTTTTATGGAAGCCTTCCCAGTTAAGCCATCTCGCCAGCCCTTATTTATGTCTTTTTGAGACAGGGTTTCATGGACCTCAGGCTGTCCTCAGATCCTCTATAGCCAAAGTAGATTCTGAACTGAGAATCTTCTTGCCTCCATTTTCCATGTGCTGGGATTACTGGCATTGGCTACCACACTTAGCTCTTTGTTTTTATTTTGAGACAGAGACTTGCTAAATTTCCAGGCAGACTTTGGCCTTCTGATTCTATTGAGATTCTAGGCCTGCACCCTGTGCTCATCAAAATGAGAGCAATGGTGGAGACACAAGGGGATGGGGGCTGAGAAGGAGGCTCAGCTGGTAACACACGAACGCTTGCTGAGGTCCTGAGTCCCATGTAAGAGAGTTCTTGGCAAGGCAGCGCATACCTGCAACTTAACTCTGGGGAGGCAGAGACAGGAGGAGCTCTGGGACTTAATGGCCAGCCAGTCTAGCTCACTCTGTGAACTGCAGGTTCAGCGAGAGACCTGTCTCAGAAAAATAAAGTGCATGCACATATAATGTAGAAATACTGGCATTTTATCTTCAACAGTGAAATCATTTTAGTCTTTAGTATTGCAGTCTGTTAAAACCTTTGAAAATGAGATATCTAAGTGTGAGTGTGCACAGACAAGCACACTCTCACACAGCATGCACTGTGGCCTATAGGACAATGTTAAGGTGTCACCTCTCTTTCTACCACATGGGTCTCAGGACTGAACTCAGGCGGTAAGCTATACTTGCCTGTTAAATGGAACATCTTGAAGAATCCGGTCACTGCAAAGTGAGAGGAGGCAATTCTTCTGTAACTAAAGGATAAAAAGAAGAGAGAGAAAAAAACCCAACCTGAATATAACATCATTTTGTTATCTTTTAGCCAAAGTCAATCTTTAAAATGTTTTAAAATGTTTACGTGTGTGAGGAAGGTGTGTGCATGCTGACTGCAAGAGACTAAACTCAGGACTCAGGACTGCAAGGCAGACACTCCAACTAAGCTCTATCCCCAGTTCCACTTACTGTTCTTAAATCTTGAAAAACATAATTTTTTTTGTCTTGGTTTCAGACAAAATCTCTATATTACATAGCTTTGTCTGTCTACGAACTTGCTATGTAGACCAGGCTGGCCTCAAATTATCAAAGAGCAACCTGTCTCTGCCTCCCAAGTGCTGGGATTAAAGGTATGTACTGTCAGGCTCAGAGGTCCTGAGTTCAAATCCCAGCAACCACATGGTGGCTCACAACCATGTGTGATGAGATCTGATAATTAATCTTAAAAAAAAAAAGTGTGTACTGTCACACCTAACCAAAATTTTGTTCTTTAAGTCAGTTCTTTATAATTGCTATCAATAAATTGATTATTTTAGGAAAACTCTATACTTTTAAACATGGTAATTCAACTCAGGTTTTATATCAATACATTAAATTATGATCTTTGTAAGGCCTTTAACTTTAAAAAATATTCATTTTTATGTTATGAGTGTTTTGCCTGTGTGTATATATGCACACAACGTGTGTGCCTGATATCTGCAGAGATGGCAATGGAAGCCTCCATGTTGCTTCTGGGTTCCATTCTCCAACCCTCCCCGCTCGCTCTCCCCCAACCCTGGGGGTTTGCTTGTTTGTTTTGAGACTGTTCTTGTACTGCACAGTTGTGCTATAACTCACTATGTAGCTGAGGATGACTTTGAACCTTTAATCTTCCCACTTTCACCTCTGGAGTGCTGGGATCCCAGGCAAACAAGGAACCCTAGGCTTTATATACTCAAAGCATGCACTCTCAACTGAGCTCTATGCTTAGGCTCCAGTACTAGGCTTAGGTATTTACATCTCTCAGGAAGTTCACCTGGTTTTCAACTATCCTGACTACCTCTCGAGTGCCCAGCAGTGCAACGCTCCCTATCTGAAATGTCTGGAAGCAGAGAAAACAGACTTCAAAGCTCTTAGTGTAAGGCAAGACTTCAAAGAGCAGGCTATGTTGGAGACAATATCTTGAAAAAATGGTTAAGAAAATCAATGGACCTATTATGGGACTAGGAAGGCCATTCTAAGGCCAAGTGGCTTGTCACCAGAGTGTAGGATAGACAAGCATTAGCTTTAGGAACATTGCCATGGATTTCACCAGTTGAGCAGAACAAATGTGAAAATTCAAACTCTGAAATGCCATGTGTACAATGTCTATGCAATGCCTGCACAGACCATAAGAGGACATCAGATTCTCCCTGAAGCTGGAGTTACAGGGTGCTGGCTGCTATGCAGGTACTGGGAACTCATCTAGGTCCTTTGAAAGAGCAGCAAGTGCTCTTAACCACTAGCCCCATAAATTAAGCAATATTAAATGTTCTCATTTAAAACAATTTATTTGTGGAGTGTATTTGTGCAAGAGGTACACTGGTAATCTTCCATTATCATTCTTCACATTATTTTTTGAGGCAAAGTCATGGGGTCTCTTACTATGATGGTTAATTGTTAATTTGATGAGATCTAGAATCACCTGAGGAATGGGCCTCTGAGCAGCTCTGAGGAGTTATCTTGATTATGTTAATTGAGGTGAGAAGAGTCATCCACTGTGGGTGGTACCATACTCTAAACTAGGATCCTGGACTGTATAAGTGGAAAAGGTGTGCTAAACACTAGAGACCACCATTACTTGACTACTGATGCACTGTGTCCTCAGCTCCTGCTGCTGTAATAGCCCCACAACAATGAACTGTAACCTCAAAGAATAAGCCACAGGAAACACTTCTTCCTTCAGTTGCTCTCAACAATGTATTTTTATCACAAACTGGAAAGGTAACCAATATAAAATATTCAGCTAGAGCTCCCAGGATCCCCCTGCCTCTTCCTCTGCAGTGAAGTTACAGGTGTGTGTTCCCACACCCAGCTCTTACACAAATGCTGGAGATCTGACCTCAGGTCATCATGATTATTCAGCAAGCATTTTATTCAATCTCCAAATGTTAGGATTAAAGGCAAAACATCATGCCTAGAACCCCTGTAAGTTTTAATTCTGGCATGGTAGTACATGCCTAATCTCAGGACTTTGGAAATGGATTTGAGAGGATCAGAAGTTCAAGAACAACTTGGGCAACATGAGCTCCTGCCTCGAAAGAGCAAAGCAACAACAAACAAAAGACCTGGTTTATTAAACTCAACTATGCAGAAGCAGGAGGCAGGAAAGAAGAACCCAGGACCGCCTGAGTGGGAATTTGAGGGTGCTTGCCTGCTGGTGATTAGGAAAATGTTCCATGGCCTTGAGCAGCAAATGGGTCACATCCGCGAGGAGCCGGACAGGCATGCCTAAAGCAAGATCCTGTTTAGTTAAGTTAAACACACAGGCACTTGCAGCCAGCTGCACAGGTAAATTCATAGGATGGTTTCTCATCCCAGTAACCACAAGCTGAAAAAACAAAAAAGACAATTAGTCCTTTTGATTCACCTCATAAATACAAACCCTCATCATAGAGTAACTTCAATAGCATGTCTGTATGTAAAGAGCCTAGGACATTATCACTCTCAATTCCCAGTCCCTTCCCTGACAGTGCTGCCAGTTAGATGCAATAAAACACATCCTATCCCTGACTAGAAAACCATTTTTCACTTGTCTTCTTTCCTCCTCATTCTTCAGTTCAGTTAAAAATTTAGCTTTGTTTAAAATTTATTTTATAGCTGGGCAGTGGTGAGGCCCACCCTTAATCCCAGCACTCAAGAAGCAGAGGCAGGCTGATCTCTGTGAGCTGAAGGCCAGATTGGTCTACAGACTGAGTTCCAGGACAGCCAGGGCTACATAGGAAAGCCCTTTCTCCAAAACAAACAAACCAACTCCAAATTTTATTTGTTGGTTTGTTTATTTATGTGTGTATATGACCACAGAGTCCAGAAGAGGGAATTGGATCCCTCGGAACTGAAGTTACAGGCAGTTGTGAATCACTGGCAAATGCTCTTAATTAATCACTGAGCCCTCTCACCAGCCCTAGAAAACTTAGCTCTCCACCATACTAAGAAAACGGAACTAGCTAGACAAGAACTTCAGATTCTAACTACCTCATGTATTCTCCTTACCAGGATATAGACATACATGTCACCTTGCCCACCCATAAATGATCTTTTTTAATCCTCTCAACAGTTGGTTTCTCCATGGCTATACCAGATTATTTCTTGGTCTGTCTACTCAAGAAAATGATTAATTCTACGTCATTTTAAAATTCTGGATTGGAAAGATCAGCATATTTAAAACACTATTCTTTTACCTACTTAAAAAGGGGGGAGGGCCAGGCAGTGGTGATACATGCCTTTAATCCCAGCACTTGGGAGGCAGAGGCAAGAGGATTTCTGAGTTCTACGCCAGCCTGGTCTACAGAGTGAGTTCCAGGACAGCCAGGGCTATACAGAGAAACCCTGTCTCGAAAAAAAACAACAACAAAAAAAATTGCACAAGAAAGAAAGAGAGGAAGGAAGGAAGGAAGGAAGGAAGGAAGGAAGGAAGGAAGGAAGGAAGGAAGGGAGAGAGAAAGGGAGGTGGGGAGGGAGGGAGAGGAAGGGGAAGGAAACTGGAAGAAAAAGAAAGACAAAGCAAGTACTAGCCTCTTCTGGTTTATATGGAGTGGCGGGAATTAGTGACAAAAATAAAATGTTACAGTTCCCATCTGAACACTCCATTGGAATTTTTTGTTTTGTTTTGTTTTGTTCCTTTCAAGACAGGGTTTCTCTGTGTAGCCCTAGCTGTCCTGGAACTTACCCTGTAGACCAGGCTGGCCTCGAACTCAGAAATCCACCTGCCTCTGCCTCCCAAATGCTGGGATTAAAGGCGTGCACCACCACCTTTATGAACGCCAGTTATTGTTTCTTAACCTCATAGGCCCTCAGTTTCACAATCTGTAAAATGGAAGATAAAATCCACCTCTTCGTATTTTGGCCACTAAATGAAATACAAAATAAAGTCTTACAATCACTAGATTTCAAAACTGAATCTACATAGGATATAGAAAAGATATAGATATAGATCCCTGAGGTCCATGTAGCCTTATCAAATTTAGCTTTCTTGTATTCATAAATATGCTGGTTATTATTACTTTAAATTTTTATTAAGACAAGGACTCCTTACTTTTCTTTTTAATGTTTGGGCTTATTTGACTTTTATGTATATGGATGTTTAGTCTGCATGCATGTATATATAGCACATGCATGTGTGTCGGATTACCTGGAACTAGAGCTATGATGGCTATAAGCCATCATGTGGGTGCTGGGAGTCAAACTTGGGAGACTGCAAGAGCAACAAGTGCTCAAACCGCTGAGCTCTCTCCCCAGCTCTCTCCTTATGAAGCCTAGGTTGTTCTCACACTTGCTATGTAGCTCACTAGGGGTCTAACTGGTAATCCTTCTGCCTCAGCCTCCTGAATCCTCAAGTTACAGCTTTGATGCCCCCACGTTCAGCTGAATATACCTGTGTATGTCGTGCATGGTTGTAGGTGTGTGGGTGGGTGGTGCTGTGTGTGTGGATATACGGGGCTGAGGGGGAAGGTGTGCATGCGTATGTGTACCTAGAAATCAGAAGACAATCCTCTCCTTCTACCATGTTGAGTTCTGGGGACTACACTCGGTCTCCAGGCTTGGCAGCAAGCTTCTTACCTGCTGAACCAGTTCACTGCCCCTCACGACACTCCTGCTTTTGTGTCATAGTAAGGACTGAGTCCAGGACCACACATATACAAGGCAGGACTGTGAACAGTGTGTTACATATCCAGATCTACATTAATGAAACTTTTTTTTTTTTTTTTTGAGACAAGCTTACTATGTAGCTCTGGCTGACCTAAAATTACTAAAATCCAGACTAGAATGGCCCCAAAGTTGCAAAGATCACCAACTTCTGCTTCCTGAGTGATGGGATTAAAGGGTATATGTTGTACCTAGCTTAATGGATATTTTTTTCCTTAGACAAGGTCTCACATAGCAGAGGCTTTCCTTCAACTTACTATATGGTCAAGGATGCCCTTGAACTTGATTCTCCTTGTCCCCATCTCCCAAGTACTGGGACTACAGGCATATGCCACCATGCCCAGTTTACAGTGTTATGGATTAAAACTCTGGTGTCATGCATCCTAGACAAGGCTCTACCAATTGAGCTACATTTATTTTGGGGATGTGTATGGATGGTGTATGTGCATATGTGTGTAGATATGGAGACAGGGAGACCAGAGGAAAGCATTGGCTGCCCTGCTGTGTCACATGCCACCTTATGGATCTACCTTGGTACCAGCAAGCCCTAGTAACCTCCTGTCCCCGACTCGCCCCCAGCACAGGAGTTACAGGCATACAGAAGCCACTGGCTTTTGTTAAGATGGTGCTAGGATTTAAACTCTGATCTTCATGCTTGCCCAGTAAATGCTCTTTCCCAATGAGCCGTCTCTCTAGCTGCCCTACCTTACCAAGTTCTAATATTGTATCTGTAAAACTCTTCTGAGTGGGAAGCCATCCAAGGCTGGCATACAGAGCAGTACGCTAAGCCCATCCTATACTTCCATTTTCTTGTAATAAAATATCACAGGGTCTAAAATATCACTACTGGTCTGAAGTAATTATATAGCACTGGAAAACATTACTTAATGAGACTACTATAAACTTCATTAATGATATGCAATTAACTTCTTATTTATAACTAATAACTAGAACTGGGGTCATCAATTCTATTAAAAACAAAAAGAAATAAAAGTCAAATATTCAATACATAAAATCTACTAGAAGAGTAATCTCAAACTTTTTCATCACTGGTTTGTTAATTTTTTTTTTTGACACTGGTGTTCCATTTCCATGTTTGTCTGTGTGAGTGTGTCAGATCCCCTGAAACTGGAATTATAGACAGCTGTGAAGTGCCATGTGGGTATTGGGATTTGAACCTGTGTCCTTTGGAAAAGCAGCCAGTGATCTTAACCACCGAGCCATCTCCTCAGCCCCAGTTTCTTGTTCTTACCTTTAAAATGTCTGGCTTCGTTTTTTCCATCACATGAGTCAGGCTAAAAAGATGAAACAGAGCCTCCCTGACAAAAAATGCCCGTTCGCTGTACCGCCTTAAGGCTTCTGCAATTTGGGTTTCATTGGCTTCTCCAGACACCTGTGGACATAGACAAAGATGAGTGTTCAGACTTCTTCTCACCCACAACCTTTCTCCATTTTAACATCAGCTGTGAATGTCATTCAGCATAACCAAGCAAGCTGTGAAACAAGCAGGAATGGTTACTTTCTATCCCACCCATAGTTGTCATCCTTCAGACATGCAGACTGGACTAAGAACCCAGCACAAGCCTGCAGATAACATTTTCTACACAGCACCTAGAATAAATCTCAAGACATTTAACACTGCATAAAACCTTGCTGTCTCAGCCTTTAGGCTGCCTCTTAGGGTAATCTTTCCCTTAAGTCATAACACTATTGGCATTGCTGGCCTTTCCTTTGATCCTTCAATAAGCCAAGCTCTATTCAGCAAAAGGTCATCACATATAATCTCCATTCTAAAACGTTTTCTCTTTGCTTCACTAATCTGTATTTATACTTCCTAAGTCAAGCCAAGCCCATCTTTAGAGAAAGCCTTTCTTGACCTACCAATCTAAATCACGTTCCCCCAATCTTTTTCCTAGTTATGATGATCCTCCACTTAGTGACCCATGCAGTGTAGTATAGTGACCACTCACTGCAGGCCAACAGTGACAGTAGAACACTAAGCACATATTCATCAAATAGATCTGTTAATTTCCCCAGATCTATCAAGCTCCCTAAGAGGGTTTATTCAAAATTAAATCTAACTTAATTTACACAGGTTAATTAATGATGTTACACTGTGGTTCAGGGACCACCATGTAAGCAAACAGACTCTATAAAGTAATCAAGCTAGCAAGTGAAAAAGAAGTAACTAAGATGTTCAGCTGGTGAGAGACTCAGTGGGTGAAGATGCTTGCCAGGTATACCTGGTGACCCGAGTTTGATCCCTGAAACCCAAGTAAAGATTGCAGGGGAGAGCCAACTTGACAGAGGTGTGCTCTGATACCGACAGCCTCTTCAGGGCATATGCATACACACATGTCATGCATGTACAGACACATACAATAACCAAAACATCATAATGATCTCCAATGAATTACCAGATCTAAGTACTGTACAATCTCCAGTGAATTAGTAATCTGATTCTAAATACCGATAACTGCTGATTTTGTTTTGTTTTGTTTTGTTTTGTTTTGTTTTGTTTTTCCGAGACAGGGTTTCTCTGTGTAGCTCTGGCTGTCCTGGAACTCACTCTGTAGACCAGGCTGGCCTCGAACTCAGAAATCCGCCTGCCTCTGCCTCCCAAGTGCTGGGATTAAAGGCGTGCGCCACCACCGCCCAGCCGATAACTGCTGATTTTATAGGAACATTAAGACTATAGACATTATGTACAGCCCAGTCAAAGAATACACCATGTAAGGGTCTTGCCAAAAATCTAATTAAAGTCTAAACCTAGCCAATAATTTGTAGAAAATATAGGAATGGTGGCTCACAAGTGAATCTCAACATTTAGGAGGTTGAGGCAGGAGAATTCTAATCTCAAGAACAGCCTGGATACACAGTAAGTTCCAGGACAGTGTACCTACCTATCCCAACTCCTACCCTGTTAGCATCACCAAAAGCCTGTGCCTATGTATGGGCGGGTCCACAGACCTGTTGCCAGGGCAACAGCCACCATATTCCCAAAATCCCTAGGGCTTGCCTCCCACCTTTACCTGGGCCATACGTCACAACCCATATATATATGTGTGTGTATATATATATATATATATATATATATATATATATGGAACATTCCTCCATTTTCTCTCTCTCTCCCACTCCTCTCTTTCTACGCCACTTCCCCCTCTCACCCTCTCAATTAAACCTCTCATGCATGGAACTGTTTGGGCCTAGTGTGTGATACTTTCTGATGCGGCCACCACCCAAGCACATCATACACCCTATCCCCCCAAAATATGGATTGTGTGAATGTGTAACAAAAAAAAAAAATCTAAAATTCTACTCTGAAGAGAGTTCTAAAAGTCAAAAAGAACTGTTTTGTTTGTTTTCAGTAGACCAGTTTTGTTTTGTTTTGAGCGAGACAGTTTCATTGTGTATCCATAGTGATCAACCTGCCTCTGCCTTCCAAGTGGTGGGATTAAAGGCATGGGCCACCAGTAGACAAGTTTAAAGAAAAAGAAAAGGAAGGAATGGCCTATGAGATTAAAAAAAACAGCAAAGCACCTGCCATCAAGCATGAAAGCCTGAATTCAGTTCCTGGGACACACATAGAAGAACAGACTCTTTCAAGTTGTCCTATGATTGTCACATGTAAACTATGGCACATACATACAAATGTAATAATTTCCTAATTTAAAGAAAAGAAAGAGAGGGTTGGGTGGGCAGTGGTGACTTATGTTTTTAATCCCAGAGGCAGGAGGCAGGAGGATCTCTGTGAGTTAAAGCTAGCCTGGTCTACAGAGCAAGATCCAGGACAGTCAGAGCAATACAAAGAAACCATCTCAACCCTCAATCCCCACCCCCAAAAAAAAGAAGTACGGGAGGAAGTGGGGAAGGGAGGGAGGGAGAGAGGGTTTCTGGGTATGGGGCATGCCTTTAATCCCAGTGCCAAGGAAGATCACTGAGTCCCAGCTAAGGAGTTCCAGGTGAGTCAGGAACCACAGTAGTGGGGGGGAGGAGCTGTGAGGAGTGGGCACAATATAAGTGGACCACTGAGTTTGAGACCAGCCAAACTCAAAGATCCTGACTCAAAGGAAAAAAGGGAACATAGCTGGGAAGATGGCTTAGTGGTTATGAGGATTTGTTTTATAAGGTACCTGAGTTTGATTCCCAGAACCACACTTACGATCTTAAAATCTGGACTGGCGAGATGGCTCAGCGGGGAGAGCACTGACTGCTCTTCCAAAGGTCCTGAGTTCGGATCCCAGCAACCACATGGTGGCTCACAACCACCCATAATGAGATCTGACACTCTCTTCTGGTGTGTCTGAAGACAGCTACAGTATATTATGCGGGAGCCAGTGGGGCCGGAGCCAGCGGGGCCATCCTGAGTTCAATTCCCAGCAGCCACATGATGGCTCATGGATCTGTATAGCTACAGTGTACTCATACACATAAAATAAATAAATAAATCTTTAAAAAAAAAAGATTTAAAAATCTAAAAAACAAAAAGAAAGGGAAGAAAAAGAGAAACCTATTAACTACAAGATACTACAAAGACACCCGGGGTGAACAGCTGCCTCAGAGGTTGAGAGAGCAGAGTGCTCTTGCAGAGAGGATTGGAATTTGATTCCCATCACCCATCCACATTGAGCAGCTCACAAGCTCCATCGGGAAACTCAGCTCCTTTAGCTTTCTCAGTCAGTGTCTGTCTGTCTGTCTCTGTCTCTCTCATACACACAATTTAAATTATTTATTTGTTTGCTTGTTTGTTCGTTTGTTTGGGGTTTGTTTTTTGTTTTGTTGTTTTTGGTTTTTCGAGACAGGGTTTCTCTGTGTAGCCCTGGCTGTCCTAGAACTCTCTGTAAACCAGGCTGGCATCGAACTCAGAAATCTGCCTGTCTCTGCCTCCCAAGTGCTGGGATTAAAGGCGTGTGCCACCACCGCCCGACCTGTTTTGTTTTTTTGAGACAGGGTCTCTCTGTGCAGCCCTGGATATCCTGAACTCACTCTGTAGACCAGGCTCACCTCAAACTCAAGGATCTGCCTGCCTCTGCTTCCCAAGTTCGGAGATTAAAGGTGCATGTCATGCCACTGTGCCCCACCTAAAATAAATCTTTAAAAAAACATTCCAAAAGAAATGTTTTCACCTTTATTTATTAAGGGTATGTGTATCACGGCTCACGTGTGGAGGGAGTCTGATGACCTCAGCTCAATGCCTGGGACCCACATGATGTAGAAGATAAACACCAGATGACCTCTACGCACATGCAGAAGCATGCACACCTCTCCCCAATAAATAAATGTAATCAAAGTCAAAACATTAAAAAGCATACAAAATAAAATTCAATAAGCAAATAAATAAAGTAAAAGATGGCCTCTCATACTTTTCAGTAAGATGAGGGCTACACAGAGAAACCCTCTCTTGAAAAAACAAACAAACAAAAAACCCTACCCCACCCCAAAAGAGGGAAATCACAGTAAAAGAAAATGAGGAGCAACAGAACAAGGAAGATAAAATTAAACAAGGCAAGTGTGCTATCCTAGAAGCTAAGTAGCTAAGTACAGTACTCCAAGGAGGAAAGCGACAGCAGCTGTGTCCAGCACCACTAGGATGAAGCGTGAACATTAACACTGGACTTAGCAGATTTCCAGGAATTCTTAAGAGTTCAGAGCCACAGCCTGGTTGGTAAAGCAAGCAGCAAGAACAAGGAGGCCAACATAAGAACCGGACTTGGGAAGTGCAAGGCTGAGGAAACTAATGGTGACAAAACCTGCAGGAGGAATTTTGAAACCAGCTGAGGGGTTGAGACCAAGGAAAAGCCAAACCAAGACCTACTTCAATAGAGATCACAGTGTAGTAGGAAGCACACAAGCTTTAGAGTCTAACAGTTGAGGCATAGAGCAGGTACTAAGATGAATTGGCTGTGACCCTTAAAAAACCATTTCTGTGGCTGGTGAGATGGCTCAGTGGGGAAGAGCACCGACTGCTCTTCGGAAGGTCCTGAGTTCAAATCCCAGCAACCACACATAATGAGATCTGACTCCCTTTTCTGGTGTGTCTGAAGTCAGCTACAGTATACCTACATATAATAAATAAAAATAAATCTTAAGGGGCTGGCGAGATGGCTTAGCGGGTAAGAGCATTGACCGCTCTTCCGAAGGTCCTGAGTTCGGATCCCAGCAACCACATGGTGGCTCACAACCACCCGTAATGAGATTGGACGCCCTCTTCTGGTGCATCTGAAGACAGCTACAGCGTATTACTCCGGAGCTAGCGAGCAGGGCAGTCCTGAGTTCAGTTCCCAACAGCCACACGATGGCTCACAGCTGTCTCTACAGCTACAGTGTACTCAAACACATAAAAATAAAATAAAATAAAATAAATCTTAAAAAAAAAATTTCTGAGGCTGGAGAGATAGCTCTGTTGTTAAGAGCCCTGGCTACTCTTTGAGAGAGGACTTCTCTTTTTTTCTCTCTTCATGGTTTTAGAGCTTTATTGTAGAAATCAGAAAGGGGGGGG
>JADRCD010205511.1:30398-55031 GCA_019843815.1 Montemys delectorum | reverse complement strand
TTATGTTGATGTTTTCCATCTATTATCCTTTGTAGGGCTGGATTTGTGGAAAGATATTGTGTAAATTTCGTTTTGTCATAGAATATTTTGTTTTCTCCATCTATGGTAATTGAGAGTTTTGCTGGGTATAGTAGCCTGGGCTGGCATTTGTGTTCTTGTAGGGTCTGTATGACATCTGCCCAGGATCCTCTAGCTTTCATAGTCTCTGGTGAGAAGTCTGGTGTAATTCTGATAGGCCTGCCTTTATATGTTACTTGCCGTTTTTCCCTTACTTCTTTTAAAATTCTTTCTTTGTTTAGTGCATTTGGTGTTTTGATTATTATGTGTCAGGAGGAATTTCTTTCCTGCTCCAGTCTATTTGTGGTTCTGTAGGCTTCTTGTATGTTCATGGGCATCTCTTTCTTTAGGTTAGGGAAGTTTTCTTCTACAATTTTGTTAAAGATATTTACTGGCCCATTACATTGGGAGTCTTCACTCTCTTCTATACCTATTATCCTTAGGTTTGGTCTTCTCATTGCGTCCTGGATTTCCTGGATGTTTTGGGTTAGGAGTGTTTTCCCTTTTGCATTTTCTTTGACTGTTGTGTCAATGTTTTCTATGGTATCTTCTGCCCCTGAGATTCTCTCTTCTATCTCTTGTATTCTGTTGGTGATGCTTATATCTCTGACTCTTGATTTCTTTCCTAGGTTTTGTATCTCCAGAGTTGTCTCTCTTTCTGATTTTTTTTTTTTGTTGTTGTTTCTATTTCCATTTTTAAATTCTGGATGGTTTTGTTCATTTCCTTCATCTGTTTGATTGTGTTTTCCTGGAGTTCTTTAAGGGATTTTTGTGTTTCCTCTTGAAGGGCTTCTAACTGTTTACTTGTCTTCTCCTGTATTTTTTTTTGAGGGTGCTATTTATGTCTTTCTTAAGGTCCTGTATCATCATCATGATAAGTGATTTTAGATCTGAATCTTGCATTTCCAGTGTGCTGGTGTGTCCAGGACTTGCTATGGCAGGAGAATTGGGTTCTGATGATGCCAAGTAACCTTGGTTTGTGTTGTTTATTTTCTTAAGCTTGCCCCCTGCCATCTGGTTATCTCTAGTGCTACCTGCCCTTGCTATTTCTGACTGGAGTCAGTCTTTCCTGTTACCCTGGTTGTATCAGAACTCCTAATGGCAGTCTTTGTGACCCTGTCATTCTGGGATCCTGTGACCCTGGGCTTGTTAGAGCACCTGGGAGTGCAGCAGCTTCCTCTGGGTGTTGTGGGACTGGCTGTGGAGCTTGGGCCCAAGGTCTGCTCAGGTCATCAGCTCAAAGAGACTGGAAGGAACCCGAGCCACTCTGCTGGTGGAGTTCCTGTGTGCCTGGTCCTGCTGGTCACATTTACTCCTGTTCCTACTCTTGTATCACTCTTGTAATCATCTCCAATTGCTTGGTTTCATTTCTTTTCTCTTCTTTTCTCTTTCTTTCTTTCTTCCTCTTTTTTTTTTTTTCTGAGACAGGGTTTCTCTGCGTAGCCCTGGCTGTCCTGGAACTCACTCTGTAGACCAGGCTGGTCTCAAACTCAGAAATCTGCCTGCCTCTGCTTCCCAAGTACTGGGCTTAAGGCGTGTGCCACCACTGCCGGGCTTTGATTTTTTTCTTAATTACAAATATGGGCGAGTTAAAAATCCTGAGCCTGTGATCAAACTGCAAACTGCAGCAAATGGAACACTGGCAGTTTAACTATAATTTTTAAGTTTCCCTTACAACATCAGAGCAGAACCATAACTTTGGAAAGCAAAACTTAACCTTCAACAAACAATCCAGTCTCTCCAAAAACACCAAGAGAATCACCCCCATGCTACAAAGTTTTTGGCTGCAAGTTCCTGCATACGATGAACAATGGTGAAGCCTCCAGTACCTCAAAGAGACACTGCCCTAAATCCTATTCTAGGATTTCTAGGATAAGAATACATAAAATATTCTCCTAATTTAGAAGTATCTTTAGAGACCTGTTTTCCCGTGTTGGCTCATGCCACGTTTTATTGTTTAGAATGACCCCAACCATGAGTTACTAGGTTTTTTTGTTTGTTTTGTTTTGTTTTGAGACAGGGTTTCTCTGTATAGCCCTGGCCGTCTAGGGACTCACTCTGTAGACCAGGCTGGCCT
Organism: Montemys delectorum; assembly: GCA_019843815.1. Classification (NCBI taxonomy): domain Eukaryota; kingdom Metazoa; phylum Chordata; class Mammalia; order Rodentia; family Muridae; genus Montemys; species Montemys delectorum. The sequence goes on along the minus strand of JADRCD010205511.1, from coordinate 52,897 downwards.
CGAACTCAGAAATCTGCCTGCCTCTGCCTCCCAAGTGCTGGGATTAAAGGCGTGCGCCACCACAGCCCTGCTGAGTTACTAGTTTTAAGCTAACTTTCTGTTACTAATGTTGCAATTTTTTAATCATACCCAATAACTTATAAGCCAATACTCTATTACCAAGACATGCAGAACATACTTATACTTTTAAAGCCAGTCAGAAACGAAAATGAAGTGGCTACGCACATCTTTTATGTTTAGACCAAACAAAATTTTCTTACTTTTTCTAGCTGTAATTTCAAGAGAAGAGCACTTTGTTACCTTCTGAACCCAAAAAACACAGTCGCAGAGATTTTTCCCAGAGTAACTTATCAGTTTCTGTGGTGCAAATTGAGACTGCCTTTTTTAAAGACATTAAACTCAAGGGCTGGACAGCCAGCAGATAGTTCTTTTTGTTTTTTTGGTTTTTTGTTTTTTTGTTTTTTTGTTTTTTTTTTTTCTGAGACAGGGTTTCTCTGTGTAGAGCCCTGGCTGTCCTGGAACTCACTCTGTAGACCAGGCTGGCCTCGAACTCAGAAATCCACCTGCTTCTGCCTCCCAAGTGCTGGGATTAAAGGTGTGCGCCACCACCTCCGGGCTCCAGCAGATAAAGTTTTAACCATTATTTCTTTTGAACATGAAACAGTTTTAATCATTATTTCTTTTGAACATGAAACACAGAACAACAGTCATTCAAACAAAGAAACAAAAACAGACATAAATTGACAGACATGGTCAGATTGGTGCACCAAGGGCAGGTAATAGAGAGGGAAGAGAACTTGCCTACCTAACAGACCCAGACCCAGAACTAAGGCTATCTCCAGTAGGAGCCAGAGAGGAATCGGATGTCTCCTGTCTCCTGATTTCCTCCTGTCCCTAGGAGTGCTCTGAAATAGCTTATATCCATTTTCCTTCTTTTTTGCTAAAGCATCCTGGACAGGGGACAACTGCTTTTCTGAAACCTATTTTCTCTCTCTCTCTCTCTCTCTCTCTCTCTCTCTCTCTCTCTCATGTCATTTGTATATTTACCATTCCTACTTCTGGGAACCATGGACAGCATAAATCTACTTGAGCTAAGAACTTTTCCAACATCTGTTTTTTGAAACCCTGCTCCTAGCACCTGAGGCAGCTCTCTGAGGCCGTGGACAAATGCCTGTTTAGAGTTCCCCTGCCCCATTGCACTGTCACCCCTAGGTGAGGTCAGCATCTGGTCAATAATATCTCTTCAGCCTAGCCTGTCTCCCCTCAAAGGCACCTCCTGCAACAACAGCCTCCAAAAAAGAAAATGTATAACTAGCGCTAGCATTAATGCTCTTCGTTGCTTACCATGCAGGATACTGTTACTTTTCTTCTGTTTTCTGTGGAGCTCCACCCAAAACAGTGGGTTCCCTCCCTGACTCACTTTCAGGCCCTACACTGGGGGCCACCTGTAGCTGTCCAGTGGACAAACTGGGTTTACTTGAAGGGGGGGCTGGAAATGAAAAAGAGATGGGGGGCAAAAGAAGGATTAAGCCAAGTAAAGGCTTCAAGTTTAATACTGAGCATTGCGTTTATATAGGGAAAGACCACAGACACATCCTTTGTTTCATCTGGATTATGTTGCAAAGCGAGATCAATAGGGCAGTCTATTCTTCTAAGTTCTTGTAGGAAGTTGCACAGGTAACCAAGACAGATGACTCCTCCTAGGCTGTTAAGGTCCATTGCGACAAGCCCTCAAGGTCTGTTTAGCCTGCTGAAGGCTGAAAAAAAAAAAAAAACTGCTCAAGGCTGGGAAGGGCACACTCGTGAAAGCCCATACCTTGTTGGCCCTGTCCCAGGAGCAGGATCCACGTCGTTCTGTCTCTACCAAGGTCATGCCAGACTCTATCTATGTATCTATGTACAGGTATCTATGTACAGGTATCTATGTACACGAGTAGGAAAGAGATGGTAAGAGCTGGAGGTGATGGATGACCCCATGAACATAGTACCTTCCAAACACAGCAGCATTGGTGCACATGACCTCACAGAAACTTCAGCAACATGCAGAAGGCTTGCACAGGTTCAAGCCAGAAGGGGTCCTAACATTGAGAGGGAGAAGTGGCTACGAACTCCTAGTCCTAATCGAGAAGTTTCTGCAATGGTATCCGCTGACAAAGGGGAAAATATCAGTTTTATCTAGCAGAATCTCACTGGGTATATTGAGTAGTTGTCCGAAACAAAACAGACTCAGTGGTATCTTTTGTCGTCTTGCTGTTTGAGCTTTTATTACCTTACTGTTTTTTGCTTGTTTATTTTGATTTCCACTTTTGTGGAGGTTTTGGGTATATATGTGTGTTTCTTGATTTTTGTTTTTTAGAAAGAGAGAGGTAGGGAGGGCCAGAGAACATAAAGTTGTGTGGCTAGGGAAGTTGCAGGATCTGGGAGTAATTGGGGGGAAAGACTTAAAATACATTGCATGATAATTTTTAAAAAGTTTAAGTGCAACAAGGCTGAGAAGTGAATTAGCATACAACAGATCACACAGCCCACTTCTCAATACTCTGCCATTCACTCAGCCACCCTTCTGCTAACCTCCCTGATGATTCTTTATCTAGAAGAAAGGGTAAGCTGTGTAATGTGGCCTAAAATGCTCTGCCCCACCTCCTTCCTGCTTTTATTATAGCTGAGAAAACTCCCGTCACACTGGCTTCATTCTAGGTTCACAAATACCACTTTTCAGCCTTGGGTCTAGGTTTGTGATATCCTTTCCCTAAAGTGCTTCTTCCCCCAACCCCCTAGACTCTGGACATACTTGATTCTCCAGTGACCATTCTTTTTACTCATTGTGCCTGCCTCCTTCCAGCCCAATCCTCTCCTTTTATCCCATGTGGTAAAAACACATTTTAGAAGGATAAATATGTCCAAATTAAACTCTCAAGGTGGGTATCATCATTTTCAGCAGAAGGTCATGTCTTTTTCAAAATGTGTTTTGTGTTTGCCATGTTGGTTCTTTTCCTCTGGAGACTGGAGGGCTTTAGCAACTCAATGGGAGACCAAGGGGCACTTCCTATTGCCTTCCTGGACTTGTGCTTAGGGTAAGAATCCCTGAAGACTTGACCTCTCCAGGGCACTGATTGAATAGAATGATCCTAAGGACAGGGTAGAGAGAACAGGAGGGACAGAACACACACAAGTACGAGGGGATTTAGGAACTTGTGGTGGTTTGAATAGGAATTACAGACTCATGTGTTTGAATGCTTGTCCCTTGGGGAGTGGCACTATTAGGAGGTGTGACCTTGTGGGAAGAAATGTGTCGCTGTGGGGGTGGACTTTGAGGTCTTCTCCTATGCTGAGACTCCACCCAGTGTGGAAGAGAGCTTCCTCTTGGCTGCCTACGTGAAGTGGAAATTTCTGCTTTCTTTGGAGACTCAGTTGTGTCATGTGATGTTTTTCTGGAAACTGTCTTATGAGAGGATGTTTTTCCTGAAGCAGACTTGTGGGAGGATGTTTTGCTGAGAACAGACACTTGGTGTTTTTCTGGAAACTGCCTGGAAAAAGGGCATGTGATGTTTTGCTAGAGTATATGCTTGAGAGAACATGTGATGTTTGGAAACGGTATAAATGTAACCCAACAGACAGTGGATGACACCGTGTGGTATTGGTTTGCCTTGCTACTCTTTGCTGTGACTTCTGTGGTGGTTTGAATGTGCTTGGCCTAGGAACTGGCACTATTTGGAGGTGCGGTCTTGTTGGAGTAGGTGTGGTCTTGGAGTAGATGTGGCCTCATTGGAATAAGTGTGTCACTGTGGGTATGGGCTTTAAGACCCTTGTCCTAGTTGCCTGGAAGCCAGTCTTCTTTTGTCTGCCTTTGGATGAAGATGTAGAACTCTCAGCTCCTCCAGCTCCGTGTCTGCCTGGATGCTGCCATGCTCTCACCATGATGATAAGGGACTGAACTTCTGAACCTGTAAGCCAGCCCCAATTAAATGTTGTCCTTTATAGGAGTTGCCTTGGTCATGGTATCTCTTCACAGCAATGAAACCTTAACTAAGACAGTGCCCCTCTGATGCTGCCTTTAGAGGGTATTTTGTCATTTTGTTATCTCCTAGACACTGTACTCATTCTTGATAAATGTGTTTTTTCTAGGGAGAAACTTGTTGCAGAAAACATCTAGAGCTAGCCCCTCGCCAGGTAATTACATTCCCTCGGTCTCTCACCAACTCACCAGCCCTGCTAGGCCACATGGCTCTCACCAGGCCATCTCTCAGATGGGGCCTCTGAGTTCCTCTCGCTTTCATGAAACACCCCAGATACCCCTGGTTAGCCATCTCAACACCTAATTACTGGGTAGAATCAAGACTCTTAATACTTAATTAGTCAATCAGATTTATGTATCAATAATAACACAATTTACAAGACGCCAATACAATAATTTCAGAGCCAAATGATAATGATAAAGCTTTAACTCAATTATTCTAACCTTTTGATAACAGGACATCAGCCTTCATTCTGGTTCTTCCTCTCCAACCTGAGACCTCTCTCCCTGTCTCCTCAACTCTTCTCTCTGCCTCCCTTGTCCTGTCTAATCACAAGCCTCCGACTGCCCTAATGTCATTGGACAGAGAAAATCCTGATTATACTGCCAGATATTCTGAGAGTAGCAGAGGGTTCTAGCTCAGAAGGTCTGATGACCTGAAGAAAGGAGAAGCACCGATTCCTGGAACGCAAAGACAGAAGACTGTGTATGAAAAGCTTTGTCACAGATACAGTTTTCCCACAATGATGCCACAAGGGAAAACCTGGAGGATAAATAAATAATTCAACCTCTTTCTTTGAACTAGTTGGCTCAACTAATCTGGAAGTCCACTGGGCAAAGGATCCCACCAGACAGTCCAATTCTTTCAGGCAAAAAGTAGGAGAGGCTAGTTGAGATACATACAACACAATGGGGACATTTCACAAATTGCTAGAAGATCTGTCCATCTTTATTAACTGTTAAAGGCAATTAATAAAGTCAGACTATAGTAAAAATGCTTGAGCAGTATGGATAACAAGAAGATTATTTTCTTTACTGGAATTAGTATTAAGCCTTATGCTTTGATATATCCAATTCTGATACAAAGATCTACTGCAGATCTGAGTGGTTAAGCTGCGGATCCAAGAAATACATTGCTGTTTAGTATGGTCATGCAAATAATCCCCTTTTTATAATTAATTTTATCTGTATTCATAGCATACGTAGCTTGCCATTCTTATATTATAGATTTCATCATACTGCATGTGTATGTAAAGCATCATGATTTACGCTTCTAATGGACACAATGTTTGCAAAGAAATAACTTTTTATGTTTTGTTTGTTTGTTTGTTTTTTGAGACGTGTTTCTCTGTATAGCCCTGGCTGTCCTGGAACTCACTGTGTAGACTAGGCTGGCTTCGAACTCAGAAATCTGCCTGCCTCTGCCTCCCAAGTGCTGGGATTAAAGGCATGCACTACCACCACCTGGTGAAAAGAAATAACTTTTAAAGATGAGTTCACTGCTGGTCCTCTTCTGTATAGGAATAAGAAGAACATAATAAAGGAGATTGTCAGGTAGGTTCATCCAGTAACCTGCAGCCCTGGAGAAACAGAATTCATGTGTATATCAGTCGAGGTCTAAGCACAGGATTAAAATCATTCCAAGAGCAGAGGTGATATAGTCACATTTCAGACCATTAAGACATCATGGTCAAGTCCTTCTTTCCTTTCTGCTGGGTGCTGGCTGCTTGCTGTTGAAATGGGCAAGTTCATGAACCCTGGGAAAGTGGTTCTGGTCTTAGCTGGATGCTACTCTGGAAGCAAAACCACCATGAAGAGCCTTGATGATGGAACCTCAGACCAGCCTTATAGCCATGCCCTGAGGCTGGAATTGGCCAGTACTTCAGAAAAGTGACAGTCATGGGAAAGAAGAAAATTACCAAGAGATTAAAGATCAAGTCCTTTGTGAAAGCTTATAATTACAATCACATCATGCCCACAAGCTACCCTGTAGATATTCCCATAAACAAACTGATGTCAATAAGGATGTCTAAAATGTAATGTTAGGTGAAGGTCAAGGTCGAGGAATGATATGAAACAGGGAAGAAAAAATGGTTTTTCTAAATGCTTTGCTTTTAAGCATATTTTTGTTTCCACATTAAAAATTAAAGGTGTTATGGTCAGATTGCCTGATTTTGGATATTTGTAAAACTGTTATAGATTAATCTGAAAAATCTCTTTGAACTTATAACCTTAGTATTTTTTTCACTGTGTGCAACATACCCATGAAACACAATATGTGAACGGTCGGGTACCTACCACTCAGTTTAGAAACTACATAGACCATTGCCAGTCTGTGCCTTGCCCTTTTGTCCCTCCACAATCTCATTCTTCTCCCTTCCACATCATAAGGATCTACCCCGAGTTTCCTGCTTTCTCTTGCTTTTCTTTACCATTGTCTCACAAATGAATATACAAATGTGTAGGGGGTTGGTCTGGTGCTGCTTGTAATTAAATGTTGAATAGTGGCTCCCAAGATCTGGTTGCCCACCCCCAGGAGCCGATCCTGATCCCATCAAGTGATGCTATGTAAACCTTATGCCCCAATTTAAAACAATTGGTTAAATAAAACTGGCAACAGCCAATTACTGGGGAGAATAGACAGAGGCGGAGTTTGAGTTACCAGGCTTGGGGTTGCAGGTAGGGACCATGAAAAGGAGGAGGAGGAGGAGGAGGAGGAGGAGGAGGAGGAGGAGGAGGAGGAAGAGGAGGAGGAGGAGGAGAAAGAGAGAGAGAGAGAGAGAGAAGGAGCATGGAGAAGACTGGAGTTTAGGTTAGGAGTAGTCTCCCAGTAATTACACAGAGCCCAATACATAAATATCATAATTTGAATATCATTCATTGATTTTTTTCCATTCTTTTAACTATCTATAACTACGATATTGTTATTTTCTTGTCTTGCACTTTATCTTAATATATGTTTAAGAAATTCATCCATATGGAATATATGTTGTTGCAGTTGATTTCCACTTCAGCATTTGTAACTGTGGGCTCTTCTGTGCTCACTCTTGCTCTGAGTATTGACTCAGTGACTTATTTATTTATTTATTTATTCATTCATTCATTATTTATTTATTTATGCCAAGGCTTTAAACTAGGCTTGTTTCCCACTAGCTCATAGCTCAATTATCCTGTTTATACAAATCCATGTGCTTCTCAGTTTCATAAGTTCAACTTCCTCTGAGTCTGGGTGTCAAATCTCCAGCATCTGACTCCTTCCCAGAGTTCCTCTCTCCCTCTGGAAGTCCCACCTTACTATTCTGCTTTTTGCTATAGACAATAGACTTTTATTTTAACCAATAAGAAGGTGCCTTATAAGGACAGGCAAGGAAAGACAGAAACACATCTTCATACAGTATACCACAACATCACTCCAAAAAGTATTATCCTCCATTTTATGAACAAACTCTAATTTATTCTTTATTCTCTTTAGTTTGTTTATTTGTTTTGGTGGTGGTCCTGGGAAGTGAACCCTGGACTTGATGCATACCAAGCAAGTACAGCATCATGGAACTATGTCCCCAGTCTTTCATTTAGCTTCTTGTGAGTATTTGTGTGACCAGCATTAAGAATTTATTTATTTATGTATTTACTTATGTATTTATGTTAGTATTTGAAACAATTCTGGCATTAGCAAGATGGGAAGCATCTCTTGGGTGAGAATTCCTGTAGGGTGTCTTTTGAGGTGTGGAGTTGCCAGATTAAATACTCAGCTTTATTTGAAATGCTGTCTTTTTTTTTTTTTTTTTTTCAAAATGGTTTTGATCAATTGACAAGTTCACAGAAGTGCTTAAATGTTTCAGGCATATCATTCTACAAGTAGCAGAACATATTAAAAAACAACCAACCAACCAACCAACCAACCAACCAAAAGCTTCTCTGATTGCAATTTTGCAAGCCACTCTTCATTATTTCTCTACATGGTCCATGCTTTCATGAATGGTTTTAAAACAAACTGCTTCTCAGATGCAAAGTGCTGGATGGTGTTTGAATAGATTGGTAAGTATATCAGTTATTCATCAGCCTGGTATCATCTCAGTCACACACTGACCCATTCTTCCCCTTCCCACAGTTACACACACTCACCTTCCCCAGGGAGCGGTTTTCTGGGTAGACCTTGGGTGGAAAAGCATTTGACTGATTTTCATGCACATTACCTGAAACAAGACCGAGTGCTAAAGTCCTTCATGTGACCTAGGTATTGAGGGCCTTATTTCTGTTTTGTTTTTAGAATTTGGAGCTACCTAATGAATTATGTAATTGAAGAAGCTAAAATTTAAAAGTTCAAGTTGACAGACATTGGTTTTGTATCTACCATATCAATGTTAATGTTGAAATCCCACTTAGGATTGATCTGTTATAGTAGTAATCAAGCCATTCAGGTGAACATTTCTGAGGGAACCAGGGAATATTTCTCACCCATTGGCCCTGTGAATATGAGCAGTTTACATAAATCCTCCTTTAGCTTTTTGGTGGATGTCAGTGGTAGATGGTAAAGTTATGAATAATGATGTCTTAGGGTTTTGCTACTGTGAACAGACACTATGGCCAAGGCAACTCTTATAGGGACAACATTTAATTGGGACTGGTTTACAGGTTCAGAGGTTCAGTCCATTATCATCAAGGCAGAAGCAAGGCAGTGAAATGGTCAGCTTAGGAACTTTGGGAAGGGTATAGAACACTTGCTCCTCTGGAAGGGAGGGGCTAATTAACATTCCTCAGACCACAGGATGGGAACCAACCTTCAGGTGGGGCACATTCCGCAGGACGAATTGTTGCCCACTTTCAGACAAAGGAAGTCCTTGCCACCTCATTCCCTAAAGACCAATCAGTTTAAAAAGTCACACTGTTCTGCTAATTACATTGTGCCTAATGGCTTCTGCCCTAAAACTATATAAAAGCGCATTGAACAAGCTGTGTGGGGTTGCCGCCTCTCCTTCAGGTCTGGGATGACCCCAGTGCCTGGAACAATAAACTCCTCTTGCTTTTTGCATTGCTCCAGGCTCCACGTGGGGGAGGGGGGGGTCTCCAGTAAGCTAAGGCTCGACAGAGTCTTACATTTGGTGCATTGGCCAGGAATCCGACTCTTTGTGAGAACACACTGGAGTGGTGAATCGGAGGTCTCGAGCTTTTACCAAGGTTCCTGTTTGTCTTTCTGTTCGTCAAAGTAAGTCTGTAAGTCTGTTTGAACTTTTACTTGCCAGCGTCAGGAGGGGGACTGAAGGATGCTTCAGGCCCTCCTGAAGGAAGCCGGGAAGGCTCTACTCCTTCTGGAAATGGCAAGACAATATCAGTGGATCCGAGTCTTGCTCTAACCTGGTTTATCTGGCTCCTGCCATATAGGCAGGAGCACCTAGTTTGTTTCAGCGTGGCTAGCATGGCTGAGCAACTCTGCAATCTGACTCCTGCCATGTGTGCAGGAGCACCTGGTGTCTGTAACTGGGCCCATGGAAGGGGTGAACTCTGTGTTGATTGTCTTTCTCTGTGTTCTTCGACCTGGACACCCACCAATGGCAAGTTCGAGCTGTCTGTATGGTAATTGTTTTTCTCTGTGTTTGTTGGTATCTCGTTCTATGTTCTTGGACTTAGACTTATGACTTTTTTTTTCTTTTTTTGGATATTGGCCAGACTGAAAGACAAGTTATTTACTCTCTGTTTTTCTGCATGACCCACTCTTAGGGACTTTTGACTTGCAGGTGATCAAAAACAGTAAAGGAGAGAGTCTTTAGGCCAGGATCCTTAGGGCATCTGGACCAAGGGCCCTATATAGTTACCTTACCCTATTCTACTATCTTTCTGGTCCAGAACCTGAGGTATATAAATATATATAGTGGGGGACCTTCCCCTCCTTCCTCATAGATAAAAACCTTTCTTTCCCAAGACCCACCCCACAGGTTCTGGCCATCAGGAAGAAAGAAGCACGGGAGGAGAGATCTAGACCTAAGAAACTTCTGATCCTCCAAGACTCTTCAACAGCGGACCTCTTACTCCAAGACCCTCTTCCTCCAGTTCTCCATACCCTAGCCCCCATGGCCCTGACAACACCAGTACCAGTTCTTCAGCCCATAAGAGACTGGGGCCACTGCATCTCCCTTCACCAGAGGGAGGAACAGGAGGAGACCTGAGAGCCAAACCCCTGATACCACAGTGGCTCTCTCACTAAGGGCATATGGGCCTCTGGAAAAGCACAATCAGGCTATACTATATTGGCCATTCTCTTTGGCTGCCTTGTACAAATGGAAGACCCAACCATCAACTCCCTTTTCCAAGGGCCAGTTAATCTCTTTGAGATTGTTTTATTTATAATGCAGGAAGCCAGAAGCCAGAGACATGGAGGTACCATTAATTGACCAAGTGGTCTTCAACAGTGGGTTTCCCCTGACTAGACCTGACTGGGACTTTAATACGGTAGAAGGTAAGGGGCACCTGAAGGGTCAACAGCCAGGCTCCATTGGCAGGTCTCACAATAACCTACAAATTTGATCAAGGTATGGGAGATTAGACAGGGATCAGATGAGTCACCTGCTCCCTTTCTAGAGTGACTCATGGAGATATTCTGTCAGTATACACCCTATGACCCCAGCAGCAAGGATTATAAAGCTACTGTGACTATGGCACTTATAGGCCAGACAAGTAGAGATATCAGGAAAAAGCTTCAGAGGCTAGAGGAACTACAGGGTAAGTCATTGAGGGATTTAGTGCAGGTTGCTGATTAAGTCTACCATAACAGGGAGACAGAGGAGGAGAAGGAGCAGAGAAAGAGAAAGAAAGAAGATGAAAGGGAGATGAAGAAAAAAAGAAAAGAAAAGTGACAGGGAAGGAATCTACAGAGTCCTGACTCTCAGGCTAGAAGATGGATACAAGTTGTTTGAGACCTTGGGCAGGACACCCCAGGACTAGTGGTTCGAGGCCTTTCCCCAGGCCTGGACTGGGATGGCAGGGATGGGGAGGGCCACCAACCAACCCCCTACATGGAGCTCAGAGCCCAAGCCTCCCTGGTGTCTGTGCACCAATATCCAGTGTTGTGGGAGGCCTAGAATTCAATCAGGCCCCACATTACCAGGCTCCTAGAACAAGGGATCCTGTGGAAGTGCCAATCAGCTTAGAATACTCCTGCCAGTGAAGAAACCTGGGGCCCAAGACTAAGGAGGACTGTCTAGAGGGGACAAAATGCCTCTTGGAGGAGCTGGAAGGATTGAGATACACAGCATCAGCCAAGAAGGCCCAAATCTGCCAGAGAAAAGTAAGTTATCTGGGCTACCTGCTGAAAGACAGCCAGCACTGGCTCTCCAATGCTCCAAAGGTGACCATCCTGCACATCCCTCCTTTGCAGAGCCCCAAACAGGTACGGGAATTCCTGGGCATGGCCGGCTTCTGCCAGCTATGGATTCCAAGGTTTGCTGAATTGGCTGCTCCCTCTACCCCCTGACTAAAAAACGGACAGCCCTTCAATTGGCTTAAAGAAGAGCAACAGGCCTTTGATGCGATTAAACAAGCTTTACCGGAGGCCCCTGCTCTAGGACTGCCTGCTGCCAGCAGACCTTTCCACCTTTATGTAGCAGAAAACAAGCAGATAGCCAAGGGAGTGCTCACTCAGCGGTTGGGCCCCTGGAAGCAACCAGTTGCCTATCTGTCAAAGAAATTAGACCCTGTTGCTGCTGGGCGGCCTGCTTGTATAAGGAAAGAGGCAGCAGTGGTGGTTTTAATTAAAGATGCTGATAAATTAACTCTGGGGCAAAATCTGACCATGACAGCTCCCCGTGCCTTGGAGAGCATTGTTTGCTAGCCCCTGGATTGATGACTGACCAACACCCTCATGACTTATTATTAGACTCTGTTGCTAAACTCAGATTGGGTGTCCTTCATGTCACTAGTGGCCATCAACTTGACCACTCTGCTACCTGACTGATCACAATCCACCAGCTCATGACTGCCAGCAGATTCTAGCTGAAGACCAGGGATTGTGAAAGGACCTGTTGATCAGCCACTCCCTGATGCAGTGGCAATCTGGTTCACTGATGGTAGCAGCTACCTGGTAGAAGGACAGTGCAAGGCAGGAGCCACCATAGTGGATGGGTGTCAGGTGGTCTGGGTAGAACTGCTTCCTCTGAGAATGTCAGCCTAAAAGGCAGAGCTGATAGCTCTGACCAAAGCCTTGGACCTGGGGGCAGGCAAAAAGATCAACATCTATATGGATAACAGGTATGCCTTTGCCGCAGCCCATGTCTATGAGGATATATACCAAAAGAGAGGACTTCTCACATCAGAGGAAAAAGAAATAAACAAGCAGGAAATCTTGTATTTGATAAAGCCAGCAGCTGTGAGTATTATTCATTGCCCAAGACATCAGAAGGGAAGAGACCAGTGTGCCTGGGCAATAACGAGGCAGATCAAGTGGCTATGCAGGAGCCTATCCTGGTTATGGGCATCCAAGAGATACCTGCTGGGAAATGGGGCTGGGCTAAGGAATGGCCTCACTTAGAATGTACTGAAGAAGAAAGGACTCAGATTGCTAGCCAACCTAATATCTATTACCAAGAGCAGGTAGGACAATTGTACTGGCTAGTTTTGTGTGTCAACGTGACACAGGCTGGAGTTATCACAGAGAAGTGAGCTTCAGTTGAGGAAGTGCCTCCATGAGATCCAGCTGTGGGGCACTTTTTCAATTAGTGATCAAGGGGGTAGGGCCCCTTGTAGGTGGTGCCATCTCTGGGCTGGAAGTCTTGGGTTCTATAAGAGAGCAGGCTGAGCAAGCCAGGGGAAACAAGCCAGTAAAGAACATCCCTCCATGGCCTCTGCATCAGCTCCTGCTTCCTGACCTGCTTGAGTTCCAGTCCTGACTTCCTCTTGTGATCAACAGCAATGTGGAAGTAAGCTGAATAAACCCTTTCCTCCCCAACGTGCTTCATGGTCATGATGTTTGTGCAGGAATAAAAACCCTGACTAAGACAACAATGGCGCACACAAGAAGGGAGAACTGTACTCCCCAGAAAGTAAGCAAAAGGCTTCCTAGGCCAAATGCACAGATGGACTCATTTAGGGGATAGAAAGCTTGTCCAAGCAGTTAAGAGACCTAACAGTGTAAGGTATGCCAGCAAATAAATGTTTATGCAGCTAAGAGTAAACGGGATAAAAGACGTAGGGGAGAACAGCCTGGAGTTTATTGGTAGGTCAATTTTATAGGAAAATATGGTTACAAATACTTTCTAGTGTTTGTAGATGTTTTCCCCGGATGGGTTGAGATATTCCCTACCAAGTGGGAAACAGCTACTGTGGTAGCTAAGGAGGTATTAGAAGAAAATTTTCCAGAGGTTCGGAGTGCCCAAGGTAATTGAATTGGACAATGGTCCTGCTTTTGTCTCTTAAGGTAAGTCAGGGATTGGCAGAGATATTGGGGACTAATTGAAAGTCCCATTGTGCATACGGTCCCCAGAGCTCAGGGAAGGTAAAGAGACCTTGACTAAATTGACCTTGGAGACTGGCTCGGACTGGTTGGTGCCCCTCCCCTTATCCCTGAACACCCCCTACCATTTTAACCTGATCCCTTTGAGATCCTACATGGAATACCCACTCCCTTGACTCCTGCTCGTGATACCCCCAGAGTGACTTTTCAGGTTGACAAGGATCTTATGGCGAAATCACAAGCTTTCCAGTTAAGCCAGGAATTGTGGCTTAAACTTAGTGCCCTGTATAATGCAGGTACCCAAGAGGTTCACACAAGTACCAAGTTGGATATTGGGTACCAAGTTGGAGACATTGTGCTAAACACTCGGAAGCAAAGTGGAGAGGGCCGTTTCTGATGTTGTTGACCATCCTGACCTCCATTAAAGTGGATGGAGTGACTTCCTGGATTCACATCAGATCAGCACCTGCACCTGACATCAACTAGATAGCAGCCAGACACCCAAGCAACTACCTTCTGTAAGGCCAGAGAAACCATGAGACAGCTATAGTGAGTGTATCTTCTGGTGCTGAGCCTCAGCAGCCCCCACAACCCTACCAAAGTGACTTGGCAGGTACTCTTAGCCACTGATGATGTAGCTTGATCCACTGCCCGAGTTGTATCTGGTGGCTGGACCCTGTCTTTGACCTCTGTGATTTAGCAGTGGACCCTGACTTCTGGGGTGTCGCTGCCCTGGAGTCACAGGGAGAGGGATTGCCTGAATGTGGGGTACCAGGAACTTGTAAATCTAAAAACTGTGTCCCAGAAGTGGCCTTGGAGGGTGGGGCTTAGGGTGTGGACACCCAAAATTGAAAAGAATCCTGTGAGAAACCTCTATATTTATGTGTCCTTGAGATGGGAGAAGCCAGCAGCAGGCCCACCAGTGTTAGGGGGCCAACCATTTCTTCTATCCTACCTGGGAGTGTGAAACATCAGAAAGCACATACTAGAGACTGAAAAATATAAATATAAGTTTTTTATGACCCCTAGCAGACTGAGCAAAACTAAGAATGCAGATCAGCCAGTTCAGAGCTCGGGTTCCAGGAACTTGGCTTAACTCAGAGCCTCAGGGCTCTGGTTCCTGAGACCAGCCCCTTCTGGCTGAACTACAATGAGGGCCAATGAGGGCGGAACTAGGAATGAAGGTCAGCTGGTTCAGGAGGCTCTCCACCCTGCTGATAGGTAGAAGAAGATTACATTCCTCTAGACAATAAATGGGCAAGATGACTTCCTTGTGACCTTGACTCAAGAGAGTGGGTCTCCATAAAATCTTCCACTGCTTTTATGTTATGTATCCTTGGTAACCCCCTCACCCTCCCCCCTTTGTGGTTTTTCCCTTTAAATACCCCTTACTCTTGGTGCTCTGGGTCGAACTCCACTGGCCTGTTAGACTATGAGTTCGACCCCAGATCTGGCTTCCCCTGAATAAACCTCGTGTGATTGCAGCAAGATCGGTCTCTCGTGAGTTATTGGGTGGTCGTGTCGTCCCGAGACTTGAGTGAGGGTCTCCCCTACTCTGGGGGTCTTTCAGAGACCATCTGGGGTGTAGTTAAAGATTCAGTGGCCAAGGTGAGAGAAAGGTTAACCAAGTGGAAGAGAGTTAACAGAGTCAGGGCTGGTTAGAATCTTGGTTTAACAGCTCCCCCTGGTTTACTACCTTTATTTCTGCTTTGTTAGGACCCCTGATCATTTTGTTCTTGTTTCTGAC
This sequence comes from Montemys delectorum, assembly GCA_019843815.1. Taxonomy (NCBI): domain Eukaryota; kingdom Metazoa; phylum Chordata; class Mammalia; order Rodentia; family Muridae; genus Montemys; species Montemys delectorum. The sequence goes on along the minus strand of JADRCD010205511.1, from coordinate 37,693 downwards.
CTTTAGCATTTACATCTTAAATTGCTTAGATGCCTTTATTAAAGCTCACATAGCTACAGTACAGTTGATGGTCCTGAGACAAAGATATCAAGAGCTAAGTACAGAGGACTAGGGATATGAGCTGCATAACTCTCCACAATAGCTTCAAGATTGAAGCATGCACAAAGAAAAGGGGGAAATGAAAAGATCAGCTTGGGAACTTTGGGAAGGTCATGGAACACTTGCACCTCTGGAAGGGAGAGTCTAATTAACATTCCTCAGACTGCAGGGTGGGAACAGAACTGAGGGTGGGGTCACATTCCACAGGATAGACCATTGCCCACCTTCAGACAAGGGAAGTCCTTGCCACCTCATTCCCTGAAGACCAATTAGTTTAAAAAGTCACACTGTTCTGCCTATCCCACTGTGCCTAATGGCTGCTGTCCAGAAAACTGTATAAAATCTCACTGGAACAGCTGTGCAGGGTTGCCACCTCTCCTTTGGGTTTGGGTTAACCCCAGTGCACTGGAACAAACGCCTCTTGCTTTTTGCATCGATCCAGGCTCCACGTGGTTCACTCAGGGGTCTCCGGTAAGCTAAGGCTCAACAGAGTCTTAAAGCAGGCATGGTGCAGGAGGAGTTGAGAATTCTACATATTCATCTGAAGATCACTAAAAGAAGACTTTCAGGCCGCTATAATGGAGGTGGGGTGGGGTCTTAAAGCCATGCTCACAGTGATATACCTATTCCAACAAGGCCACACTGCCTAATTGTGCTATTCCCTGGGCAAAGCATGTACAAACCATCACAAATGGTTAAGATTAATCATTTATTTAGTCAAACTCCAAAAAATATGAAAGAGACAGGTAGTTGAATGGTTAAATTTTAATCCAACTATTCCTAATACACTTTTTTTTTGTTTGTTTTTTTGAGACAAGGTTTCTATGTGTAGCCATGGCCGTCCTGGAACTCACTCTGTAGACCAGGCTGGGCTCAAACTCAGAAATCCGCCTGCCTCTGCCTCCCAAGTGCTGGGATTAAAGGCGTGTGCCACCTCTGTCCGGCCTTTACACAAGTTTTAATGGCACTAAGCATTAATGTTTAGCCTTACTAAGTTTTCAACAGCATTAATAATTTACTCAAACTAACAAAGAGGCAAGTCTAGTATCTCTATTCAAGTAGGGAGAGCTAATTTTGCCTCTACAGGGAGATAGAAGGTAGAGACAGGAGAATCCCTGGAGGTGTGCATGTAGCTCAGCATGTGTAGCATGCAGAAAGAGTGTCTCAAACAAGGTGACAGATGAGGATTGATACCCTAGATTGTCCCATGATTCCAAGCACATGCTGCAGTACATGCATGCTCCCTCCCTCCCACTCACAAATGAGCATGCACACACACACACACACACACACACACACACACACACACACACCAGAAAGGTAACTTGCACAAGGACCTAGGCGGTGAGTAGAATGACAAGCTGAAACAAAGATAAAATACATTGGCAAACAGACTTTATGTTTTCAAATAATGCCAAGGCTTTGAAGTTCTTTTTCTTTCCTTATTTTATTTTAAACACATTTCTATTTTGTATAAACCAGAAGCCCTGCTCTAGAGATCTATTCTTAGTTTTCTGGCAGCTTGGACAAATACCCAGATGACTGGAGTTTCAATCTTTTTCCCTTTCACAGTCCTCAATTGTAGGTGGTAGTGCTAGCTTCAAGTCCTGCTTTGCATTTTCCCCTTGTAAAAGATTAGAAAAAGCCATCTGGTTAGCATCACCCTGAAAAATGTTCTGAGTAGAACTTTTTAAAGAAGAACTTGTAAGACTATGATATAAAGCAAGGCAAAATACAAACAAAAATCTAGAAACTAAGCATTAAATTCTGATACTCATGGGAATTATCTTCCTGTATGATGGATTTACTTTTCTACTAGCCCTTCTTTTATGTTTTCTTTTGAAAAGAGACTTCTTTGAACCCTTGTCCTTCATGAAAAGATTTCAACCCTTGCTTACTTATAACTTTTCTGGTCCTGAATTTTGGGCTCCATTTCTAAGCAGCTGTTTCTTCTGTTTCGGCATCCTTCTCCTTCATCTCCATCTTTTTTTTTTTTTTTTTTTTTTTTTTGGTTTTTCGAGACAGGGTTTCTGTGTGTAGCCTTGGTTGTCCTAGAACTCACTCTGTAGACCATGCTGGCCTTGAACTCAGAAATCCACCTACCTCTGCCTACCAAGTGCTGGGATTAAAGGCGTGTGCCACCACTGCCCGGCCATCTCCATCTCTTAAAAGGTGACATCCTTATGGAGACTATTGACCCAGAATAGAATCTTGTAAACACAATACATTAAATAGTTTGTTGACTGAATAGGTGAATGAATGAATTAATGAATTAATGAATGAAAACCTAACCAGGTAGCAAAGAGATATGGGAGAAGGTTAATATGGACTCATAAATATCGTAAAGAAATTTTTATATTAAAAAATAACAATACCAATCAACATGCCAATATCTTTCAAGTCCCAACTCTAGGTGAAGAGTTACAGGCAGTTAATAGTTGCTGGGAGGAGAGTAGGTTTTCCAGACAATAAGCTCCTGAGAGACCATATAATCTGAAGCAATCAGCTATAAAAATATATCTAAGTCAGCAACAGTAAATAAACTTAGAAGACAGTCTTATTAATTTATCCAAATCCTACCAGGAGAGAACTGGTCTCCCAGGAGTGCTGATACACAGGAACAGAAGGAACACGCCACAGTCAGAGACAACAAGACTAGCTAACACCACAGATAACCAGATGGTGAGAGGCAAGGACAAGAACATAAGCAACACAAACCAAGGCTACTTGGCATCATCAGAACCCAGTTCTCCCACCACAGCAAGCCCTGGATACTCCAAAACTCCAGAAAAACAAGACTCTGATTTAAAATCATATCTCATGATGATAGAGAACTTTAAGAAGGGCATAAATAACTCCCTTAAAGAAATAGAAGATAACACAGGTAAACAGGTAGAAGCCCTTAAAGAAAAACCACAAAAATCCCTTAAAGAATTACAGAAAAACATAAAACAGGTGAAGAAATTGAACAAACCATCCAGTATCTAAAAACGAAATAGAAACAATAAAGAAATCACAAAGGCAGACAACCCTGGAGATAGAAAACCTAGGAAAGAGATCAGAAGTCATAGATGCAAGCATCACCAACAAAATACAAGAGATAGAACAGAGAATCTCAGGTGCAGAAGATACCATAGAAAACATTTGACACAACAGTCAAAGAAAATGCAAAAAACAAAAAAAGCAACTAACCCAAAATATCCAGGAAATCCAGGACACAATGAGAAGACCAAACCTAAGGATAATAGGTATAGAAGAGAGTGAAGATTCCCAACTTAAATCATCAGTAAATATCTTCAACAAAATTATAGAAGAAAAACTTCTACAACTTAAGTAAGGAGATGCCCATAAACATACATGAAGCCTACAGAACTTCAAATAGACTGGACCAGAAAAGAAATTCCTCCCATCACATAATAGTCAAAACACCAAATACACTAAACAAAGAATTTTAAAAGCAGTAAGGGGAAAAGGGTCAAGTAACATATAAAGGCAGAACTATCAGAATTATACCAGACTTCTCACCAGAGACTATGAAAGCTAGAAGATCCTAGGCAGATGTCATACAGACCCTACAAGAACATAAATGCCAGCCCAGGCTACTATACCCAGCAAAACTCTCAATTACTATAGACAGAGAAAACTAGGTATTCCATGATAAAACAAAATTTACACAGTATCTTTCCACAAATCCAGCCCTACAAAGAATAGTAAATGGAAAACTCCAATACAAGGAGTGAAACTACCCCCTAGAAAAAGGAAGAAAGTAATCTTAACAAACCCCAAGGAAGATAACCACATAAACATTTTTCCACCCCTAATAACAAAAATGACAGGAAGCAACAATCACTATTACTCAATATCTCTTAACATCAATGGACTCAATTCCCCAATAAAAAGACATGGACTAACAGACTGGATATGTAAACGAGAGCCAGCATTTGGCTGCATATAAGAAATGCACCTTAGTGACTAAGATAGACACTACCTTAGAGGGAAAGTCTGGAAAACATTTTTCCAAGCAAATGGTCCCAAGAAACAAGCTGGAGAAGCCATTTTAATGCTGAATAAAATCGACTTTCAAGTAAAAAGTTATCAAAAAAGACAAGAAAGGACACTTCATACTCATCAAAGGAAAAATCTACCAAGATGAACTCTCAATTCTGAACATCTATGCTCCAAGTACAAGGGTACCCACATTACTAAAGATCAAAGCACACATTACAGAGGAATGGATATAGAAAATGTGGTTCATTTACACAATGGATTACTGCTCAGCTATTAAAAAAATGACGTCACAAAATTCACAGGCAAATGGATGGAACTAGAAAATATCATCCTGAGTGAGATAACACAGTCACAAAAGAATACACATGGTATATACTCACTGATAAGTGGATATTAGGCAAAAAGCTCAGAATACCCACAATACAACTCACAGACCATCTGAAGCTTAAGAGGAAGGAAGACCAAAGTATGGATGCTTCAGTCCTACTTAGAAGGGGTAACAATATAACCATGGGAAGTAGAGGGTAGGAGGGACTTGGGAGTAAGAGAGGATGGGGAGGGGAAAAAGAGGGGGCAGAATCAGGACTGGGAGGAGATGGAGGAGATGTACAGAGGGTCAGGAAATTGAGCAGAGGTATGTAGCAATGGGAAACGGGGGACTGGGGGTAGCAACCAGAAAGTCCCAGATGCCAGGAAAGCAAGAGCCTCCCAGGACCTCACAGGGATGACATTAGCTGAAATATCTCACAAAGGCGAGGGAGAACCTGTTGAGACCATATCCAGAAGTTAGGCAGGCTCCCTATACCAGTTGAGGGATGGGACCACCCACCCATCTCCAAAATTTTAACCCATAATTACTCCTGTCTAAAGGAAATACAGGGACAAAGAGTGGAGCAGAGACTGAAGGAGAGGCCTTCAGAGACTGCCCCACCTGGGGATCCATCCCACATGCAGATACCAAACCCAGATACCATTGCTGATGCCAAGAAGTGCTTGCTGACAGGAGCCTGATATAGCTGTCTCCTGAGAGGCTCTGCCAGATCCTGACCAATATAGATGAAGAAGTTTGTAGCCACCCATCTGGCTGATCATACGGACCCCAATGGAGGAATTAGGGGAAGGACTGAAGGAAATGAAGGGTCCTAATCTGGCATCAATGGGAGTAAAGTCCCTTGGTCCTGTGAAGGCTTGATGTCCCAATGTATAGCAATGCTAGGGCTGTGAGGTGAGAGTGGGTGAGTGGGTGAGTGAGCGCCCTCATAGAAGCAGGCTAAGAAGGGCTGGGATGGGTTTTTCAGAGGGGAAACTTGGAAAGGAGATAACATTTGAAATGTAAACAAATAAAATATCCAATTAAAAATATATAAATTTATCCATTAGTGAGTACATAACCTATATTATTTATATCTATATCTATCTATCTATATCTATCTATCTATCTCTATATCTATATATTTTTTTGGTTTTTCGAGACAGGATTTCTCTGTGTAGCCCTGGCTGTCCTGGAACTCACTCTGTAGACCAGGCTGGCCTCGAACTCAGAAATCCACCTGCCTCTGCCTACCAAGTGCTGGGATTAAAGGCGTGTGCCACCACTGCCCGGCCATCTCCATCTCTTAAAAGGTGACATCCTTATGGAGACTATTGACCCAGAATAGAATCTTGTAAACACAATACATTAAATAGTTTGTTGACTGAATAGGTGAATGAATGAATGAATGAATGAATGAAAGAAAACCTAACCAGGTAGCAAAGAGGTGCTGGGATTAAAGGCATGTGCCACCACTGCCCAGCCGTCTTTATATATTTTATTTTTGTTTTGTATACACTCATATTTCATATATTATATATGGAATATAAAAATTAAGTGGTAAGCAACACTAAATGAACTTAGCAGGTTGTATCATAAATTTATCCACTAGTGATTTCATATCCTACATTATCTTTATATGTTAGTGTTTATATGTACAGCAATAATAATTAAAGAATGAAAGACATGAAATTAATAGTTTTTGTGGGTATCCCTTTCCACTAGGGTCATTAGCCACTGGTCCACAAGAGCAGAGGGAGCAGAAGTGGGGAGCAATAGCTCTGAGTATGATGGAATGGTTTCTGGAGAGACAGCTTCCATGAGACAGCTCTGAGTTATTGCTCCAGGGGTAGGATATATAAGGGTTTGGGAGTTACGGTCAGGAAGAGATGATTGGTCATAACACAGTACCTAATTATCATAGAGTGAAAGGGCTGAGCAGGACTTATGCACTGAATCATGCAGCGCTTGCAGGAAGCTCTGTGTAGGCTCATCCTCCAGGTAAGGTCAGGCCCCTGTGCTCAGGGACACTCTCCAGAGAAGATCAGGGAAGAAGGGGAAGCCCTGCTCAGAAAGGGAGTCTAGAGAGCTGTCCAGGCATGGTGGACTGCTCCCTTAAGAGCAGCGTCTTCCAGCAAGTTGTTAGGTTATATTTCTACATAGCCTTAGCATTTATTAACTTGTACAAAGCTTCAAAAAGTCCACATACCTATATAATTTCGGTTCTTGGGTTAAAGAAACTCACTAATTTAAACTATTACTTGATTCAGTGAAATATTTTCATCTAATTCATTTATTTACAGTTTTTCTCTTCAGATATTTGAATTTACCCTTGAGGCATTATCATAGATCCTCATTTCGTAGCAAGTAGATCTTCGATTTGTAAAATTTATACATTATATTTATTTGAAGAGTATTGTACATTGTAAATATTGCTCAGAATGCTATTTTGCACTGGTTTTTATAGCTTTCAAAGTAATGAAAGCTAAGAGCTATGATATTAATTTGTCTGTATGGAATCACACATGCTTTGCAGACACTCCTCAATGCCAAAAAAAATAAAAGGAGAGGAAAATTGAGATGACTTGGACTTATTTAAAAAAATATTTTAAAAGACTTGTTAAGTGTGAGTGTGTGTGTGTCTGTGTGTGTGTCTGTGTGTGTGTCTGTATGTCTGTGTCTGTATGTGTGTGTGTGTCTGTATGTATGTACCTCTGTGTGTGTGTATGGTGTGTATGTGTGTGTGTCTGTCTATGTGTGTGTCTGTATGTGTCTGTGTGTCTGTGCGTGTGTGGTGTGTGTGGTGTGTGTGTGTCTGTATGTGTGTGTGTGTGTGTGGTGTGTATGTGTCTGTGTGTGTGTCTGTCTGTGTGTGTGG
>JADRCD010205511.1:0-30298 GCA_019843815.1 Montemys delectorum | reverse complement strand
TGTGTGTGTGTGCTTGCAATTCTCTGGTAAGGATTAAGGAGAGGAAGAAGGAAGGAGATTGATTGAGGATGACTTAGGACAGTGGGAAACTCCCTAGCCAGGTTTACCCATTAGAGGAGCCCTGCACTGTACAGAAATGCACCAACACCAATGTCCCTGCCAGAGTGTTGTGTACCCATTTCTTCTAAATTAAAAGCTTCCATTTTGGAGGAAAGCTTGTTAAGACACAGGATGTTAAAAGAGAGGTGAAACAAGGGATGTTCTAAAACATTTCCATTCTTCAGGGAACCTGACTAAGCAGGGAAGTAAACAACTAGGTGGCCTAGAAATCTCTGAAGCTGATCAGGTTCACTAGGCAGCTTCCTCCCCTGATTATAGAAGTAGTAAGACCTGCTAAGAGACTTTCTCTAATCCCAGCCAACCCGCTTGGAAAAGGCAGACTAGCCGAACTGCCTGGATATATTGTGAGTCCTTTCCTCTTTTGTTACAGAAAAGACTTGTAAGCTAGTGATTATGAGCGTCTCTCTGAACAGCCTGCTGACAACAAGAGACTTACAGGAGAAGGCTTTCTTTTGAGTCACAATTCAAAATGGCACTGTTGCTCATGGTGAAATTCATGGCGGTGGTAGCATATGGCCAGGGTTTCTCACATTTCCATGTACTAGGACACACAGAAAGAGATTGTGGTACTCTTTATATTTAGCACAGGTTCTCAGCTAATGGCATGGGTGCTTCTCACATTCAGGATGAATATTCTTTCCTCAATTCATCCTCTCTGAAAACAACTTCATAACTCAGTGAACCCAGACTTCTAAATGACCCATCCAGCATTATTACAAATCATGCACAGAGACTCAGTCCAATTGCAAGACGGACCAAGAGCTTCTTTCTAACTCTAGTAGAATTTTTAGGTGTACTTGAGACATGATGAGTTGCATGTAATCTTATGCACAGATACGTATACACACTGTAATAATCAAGGTAATGATCGTGAGCATTACTCTCAGGAAGCTTCCTCACACACCCTTGCAATCTCCCCTAACCCCCTTCCTTCTCTGTCCCTACTCCATCTCCCAGGCTACCTCTGATGGCTACATGCTTTCAGAATCAGTGCTCCTTTGCAAGCATTTGGGGTTGGTCCCGTTTCTTTCAGTGATCATTATTACTTCCATCTATGTTGTTGCAAGGAACAGTGGTTTGCTTCTATTCTGAATAGAAGCCCATTGAATGGATAAATTATGATTTTTTAATACCACTTACCTGTCAATAGGCACTGCGTCCTTTCAATTTTTGGCTATTACAGATACAGTTGCTGGGAATATTTGTGCACAAGTTTTGGTATGAATGTGCACTTTTTTTCAATGTCCTAGGAGCCCATGTAAATGCATATTTAACTCATTTTTTTTAAAAGACATATAGAGCATGCTGGCCTGGATTCATCATTTAGACATATGGCCTATCCTGGCCTTGAACTCTGACCCTGCTACCTCTGCCTTCTAAGCGCTGGAAGTGGAGACAGTGGACATCCTTGTGTTGTTCCTGATTTCAGTGGAAATGCTTTGCCTGTCTCTCCATTTAGGTAGATGTTGGCTGTGGGCTTGCTGTAAGCCACCTTTATTATATTGATATATGTCTGTTGTATTCCCTGATCTCTCCAGGACTTTTCTCACAAGGTAGAGTTGACTTTTTTGCATTTGATGAGATGATTATGTGTTTTTTGTCTTTCAGCCTGTTTATATGGTGGATTATATTTATTGATTTACATATGTTGAACCATCCCTGCATCTCTGGGATGAAGCCAACTTGATCATAGTGGATAGTCTTTTTGATGCATTCTCAGATTCAATTTGCCAGTATCTTATTGAGAATATTTTCATCTGTGTCCATAAGGGATATTGGTCCATAATTTCCCTTCTCTTGTTGGATCTTTGTGTAGTTTTGGTATCAGAGTAATAGTAGCCTCACAAGAATTAGGAACTGTTCCTTCAGTTTCTATCTTGTGGAAATAATTTTAGAAGTATTGGTGTTAATTCTTCCTGCAACATCTAGTAGAATTCTGCACTGAATCCATCTGGCTTTGGGTTATTTCGGCCAGGTGACTTTTAATTATTGCTTCTATTTGACTAAGTATTATGGGCTTGTTTAAATTGCTTGATCTTGATTTAACATTGGTTGGTTGTATATATATCGAGAAATTTATCCACCTCTTTTAGATTTTTAGTTTTGTGGAGTACAGATTTTTAAAAGTATGTTCTTATGGTTCTCTGAATTACCTTAGTGTCTGATGTGATACCCCCCTTTCATCTCTAGTATTATTAATTTGGATCTTCTCTTTGTCTTTTCATTAATTTGGCTAAGAGTTTGTCAATTTGCTGATTTTTTTTTCTATGAACCTACTTGTCAATTCATTAATTCTTTGTATTGCTTTTTTCTTATTTGTTTCTATTTTATCGAGTTTGATCATTTTTTTGCCATCTGTGTCTTGAGGTATTACTTCTTGTTGTTCTAGAGCTTTCAGGAGTGTTGTTAAAGTACTAATATGAGATAACTTTAGTATTATGATGTAAGCACCATGATGAATTGTCTCTTGTATTTACTTTCATTTCATTCTATCATTGAAAATATTTTTATTTTCTAAATAAATTCTAAAAAACAAAAATGTAATTTCTTTCTTGACCAAATTTTCATTCAGCAGTGAATTGTTCAGTTCCACGAATTTGTATACTTTGTGTTGCTGCTGTTATCCAATTTTACTCCATGGTGCTCAGATAGGAAGCAGGGTGTTATATTGAATTCCTTATATTTGTTGATACTTGTCTCATGTCCTAATATCTGGTCAGTTTTGGAGAAGGTTCCATGAGCTGCTGAGAAGAAACTATATCCTTTGTGTTTGGGGGAAATGTTCTCTAAATATTTCCTAGATCTACTATATTTATGATACTATCTAATGTCACCATTTCTCTGTTTAGTTCTGGTCTGAATGACCTGTCTGTCGGTGAGAATAGAGAACTAAGGTCACCTACTATCACTGAGTGTCAATATATGGCTTTAGCTGTAGTAGTATTTCTTCATGAACTTGGATGTTCTTATATTTTGTGCATGAATGTTTAGATTTGCAATATCCTTTCGGTAGATGGGATGGATATTCAAAGTGGTCCGCTCGAGTGTATCTGAAATATATATTGTGACAATATCCTGAACCCAAACCTAAGGTGCAGAATAAACTTGTGAGGGATTTTTCTTGGTTGGATCATTTGAAGTAAGAAGACCCACCTTATATCTGGGCTATACTTTTTACTGGCAGCCTATATAAAGGACATGGCAAAAGAAGCTTGCTCTTTATGCCTACTTCCCCTCATCCTTGCTTTCAGGTTGACTCCTTCATTGACATTACACCTCCTTCCATTGCATGCTGAAAACCATCTGAGACATGGTGGACTCAACAACTATTGGATTCTTCTATCCGGAGACAGCCTTCCTTGGAATAATTGGGCCACTGACTGTAAACCACTCTAATAAATGTCAAATATATGTATACATGTTCATATACATGCATATATGTGTGTGTGTGTATATATATATATTTTTTTCATTCTATCAGTGCTGTTTCTCTAGAGAACCTTGACTAATAAAATACATTTTTCTTTTAATGATTGTGTAGTTTCCTTCCATATTTCTTCTGATTATTTTTGGTGTAGACCATTTTGTCAGCTATTAAAATGCCTCCAGGATGGCCAGGACTACATAGTAAGACCCTAATCGAGAAACCAAAGAAACAAACCAAAACTGATCAGCCGTTATAGTACACCCATTGGCTGTTCACACCAATTCAAGCACTTTCTCTGTGGTTGTAAAGGCTCCCTTTGTAAACCCTGCCCCATCCCCCCCCCCCCCCCCCCCTCCAGCTGCTAGGCTCTACCTCTGCACTACTTTGGATGCTGGTCCTGACCCCTGGAGGGTGCTACAACCAAGCCCAGCCCCTTAAGAGCTCCAAAGCCAATCACCACCCCACCTCCCACCCCTTTCTCCGCCCCCTTCCCCCAAACCTACATAGGGTTGTAAAGGCTGTTCCAAGCCCCTAGGGTGTGTGAGAGTGGCCAGGCCCCACTCTACAGAAAACAACAAAATCAAACCAAACCAAACCAAACAAAACACCAATCCCTGTGCTTGCTCCAAGATCAGACCACAAAAATCCCTCCAAACGCAGGCCACTCTGGAAAGCTTCATCTCCCATCCTCCAGGAAAGGCTACACAGACTCTGTCTTCTGCTGAGTTCTCTGCTGCTGCTTAGCGGAGCAGAGGCAGCCACCTCCTGGACTATCTACTCTTTGTAAGTCTATTTTATGAGGTTTGTTGTGTGATGTGATTTCTGATATTCTTTGAATCCCTACCACCAGGAAGCCTTTCCCTTGAGCTATAACACTTACTTACTCTGGGGACACCTCCACATCCCTGCCACAGAAGCAAAGTAGTAACACTTGATAGGTTGAAGGACTGACCTACAGTTCCCAGTCCCCAGCCTTGTTATATGCCTTTTTTTTTTTTTTTTTTTTTTTTTTTTTTTTTTTTTTTTTTTTTGAGACAGGGTTTCTCTGTATAGCCCTGGCTGTCCTGGAACTCACTCTGTAGACCAGGCTGGGCTCGAACTCAGAAATCCTCCTGCCTCTGCCTCCTAAGTGCTGGGATTAAAGGCGTTTGTCACCACTGCTCGGCTCTTATGTGCCTTTCTTATGCCTGGAAGGGCAAGCAAGACGACAGGAAACCATAGGGATGTTGAGGATCAACTTGATTGACATTTATAAAACACTCTACACAATAACTGTAGATCATACTTTATTACCAAAGCACAATAAACATTTGCTACATCAGCTGATACTCAGAAGCATGTGACAAGTTTTTAAAAATGATTTAAATGACTCAAATATAATTTATAAAGATTTTGCAGGTCTAGTGAGATGAAAACTCTTATCAAAATAAGTGGAATCTAGCTAAGTTATTATTCATATAGTAAGTTATCAAACGACTCTAAGTATTACCATGAAGATGACCTCTCAGTTTGTGAGTTAAGAAAGTAGAAAAATTAAAAACTTAACTAAAAACAAGGGAAAAAAAAACCCAGAAGAAACAATAAGAAAACCAAAAAGCGGTAAACAAATCATTACTTTTGGGACTGGGAGAGTCAGATTTTTATACTTCCTAGGTGGACAAAACGGGGCTATTGTTTACAGATTTACATCAATAAATCAAGCAGTTTAGACAGTTTCACCAGATACTAAAGCTCTCTCAATAAGAACCAACAGTGCTTGTTGGACAAGTGAGTGCGAACTAGGGCAGGGTGCTGCGTTTTGGGCATTATAGGCATCTTTTTGTCTCCAAGAAACTGTTTTTTTGTTTTGTTTTGTTTTGTTTTTTTGAGGAGAAAAATCACCCAAAATTTAATACTGATCTTTTCAGCAATGGGGAAGCTGGTTTTGGATAGCTCCTGGAAGGCCCTCTATGGACAGAAACAAGCCTGCAGGAAATGGCCAGCAGCGGAGTTGACTTTGGACCCGGCGCCGATCGACCGTGGCCACCGACAGCCCGGTGGAAGGGCCGGGTCATTTCCCTTCCGGTCCCACTGCCTTAGAAACCGCTCGCAGACTCACACGCTGGAACAAGGCGGAGAAGCTGTGCGCCTGCGCAGTTCAGCAAACGCGCCCTCCAGTGTCTGCGGCCGGAAGTCTGACCTTTCGCTCCCGGGGCTTATTCCTTTCCGGGGTCACGTTGATCTTCCGGGTATCTGTGACAGGGTTGTCTACGCCGCCTTTTCGGCGACTTTTTAGTCTTCCGCTTTTTTTTTTTTTTTTCCTTTCTTTTTGTTTGTCGCCACCCCCAGCCTTCCACGCCCGCGCAGGCCTGGCCTTGGGCTCGTGACTCTCCGCCGCCCTGCCGGGTCCTAGGTTGCCCGCCCGAGCTGGGCCTCGCCGTGCCGCGGGCTGCGCCTACCTCTGCCTGCTCCGGCGGCAGCTCAGGCCTGGGAGCGTGTTGGCGGGCAGTGCCGCTGGGCCCTGCTCGGCCCTTCGGCGTGGACGCCGGTGAGTTCAGGGACTTCGGTGGGGATGCGCGTGTGCAGGCCCAGGTCCCCGGCCAGGCGCGTGAAACTTTCCTGAAACTGGCGTTGTGTTTTGCGCGGGAGAGCCTGGCGCTATCCAGGAGCTCCCCAGATTAGGGGCGTTCCCAGGCCGCTGGACTTTGTGAAGAATGTTGGCGCCGCTGGCTTCTCTCTGATTCTGTCTTCTCGCTAGTTCTCATGTCGCCTCCCGCCCTATCCTCACTCTGTAGACCGAAAGAGTGAGACTGTCTTGATACTCCCTCTTGGAGTTCCAAAAGGCAGTGGAGACCTAAGGTAAATGTCCAGATTAGTTAACTCTTGTGAAAGGCCTTTATCTGGAAGACAGTTAATTAAACAGCGTGGCGACATCTCAGTAAAAACACAGGTTGGGACTGACTGATGGTCGAATATACTTTTCCTAGTCAGATTTGTGGTTAAGTTCTCCATCTTTTATTTGGTTAAACACAAGGGCCTATGTGTTTCCTTGTATCTGTGATTTAAGTTTCTTCTCTTGTTTTGCCCCTTTGAACGTTGTTTAAAATAATTAGTTTGTTGATAAAAGAAAAGGAAGAGGAAAAAATTGTTCCGGTCAAACAGGGTTGGAAACTTAACATGTTTAGTGTATGGTTTTTGTGAGGTCACACTACCATCATAGTTTATATAGTTTAGTACTACAGGGCTTTGTTGTGTTAACAACTTTTTGAGGAGGGGGATGGGATGGGGTGGAGTAGGGTTTCCAGGCAAGGTTTCTCTGTTAGCCCTGGCTGTCCTGGAACTCACTCTGTAGACCAGGCTGGCCTCAAACTCAGAAATCCGCCTGCCTCTGCCTCCCGAGTGCTAGGATTAAAGGCCTACATCACCACTGCCCAGCGTGTTAACAACTATTAACACTATTATTGATTTGTACTGATTAGTAACCTGTAATAGAAACATTGGCTAGTGTGAATAGCCCCAATTGTATATGATCGAGAATATAGATATAGGCTCCAAGTGAAACTTGGTCATTTGAGAAACGTCCATTTGGAGCCATGTTTTGCTAGGTTTTTCTCTTTTAATTTTTAATAAAAAGAATGCTTTGTTCAAAACCTGAAGGTGGTTTTGACAGTGCATGCTGAGCAGGATTTAGGAGTTACACTTTTGTTGTAGAGAAAAGAGCTCATCCAAGACACTTGGACAGAGAGGGCACATAAGTTGATTTAACCATACAGTTCTTGTTTAAAGTAGGTAACTGCTGCTTTCTAAGGAATATTGATAAAGAGACAGTTAAGTGAACTTGAGTAGTCTCTAACTTGTTGGAGAGATCAATTTGACTACAGTTAATTCCAGTTGCAAATTAAGAGGCCAAATACTGTTATCATTAGAAATACTCTCTGTAGTAACAGTAGTCTTGTCTTGTGTCTGTTCATTTACACATGAACCTGTATTAATCTTGCTTTGGTTTAAGCATATTAGACAAAGCAGTCTTTAAGATTCTTTTCTCAAGGCAAGAAGTGGTACAATGGTTTTTAAAAACAGTACACATTTTACCTAGATTAACCTGTTTTACTGTTGCATACAGATTTAAAAGCCAGTAACTTTTAAGGTATGAAAAGTAGGATACTATTTGTTTCTCATACTACTACAGAAAATGTGAAATAACTTTTAGTTAGTAGTCGCTAGTGGGGGAAGCTTTATTAAGATCATAAAGAAAATGGTTAAAATTTTATGAAGTTCTGATATAGTGATAGTTTCATTTGACCTTATTTCATTAAACTATATTTTATAAACATCTCTTGTATATTGTTTTGCTGTTCAGTCAGAGTCCCTATAGCTTTAGATAGCCTAGAACCTACCTTGTTTTTGGACCAGGCAGGCCTTGAGCTCACAGAGATCTGCCTACCTCTGTCTTCTAAGCAATGGGATCAGAGGTGTGTGTGCCACCACACCTGGCTCCCCTGTGCTTTTGCAGTAGATCACTGTTTCAATATCATTACAATCATTATTGAAGTATATTAGAAAATATACTTTGATTTACTTTCTTATCTCTAGAGGATCATGTAGGCTGGAGGAGGGAGGTTAAGCCTAGAATGCTGTTGGGTAAATTTCTTAGGAATGTTTCTGCTTTGAAGTCTGTCAGGTAAGTTTGAGTTAAGGTCAAAATTCCTGCGAGGACCTGACTCGTATTTTACTTTAGGACTCCAGAAGAATGGATGTCTCCCAGAGGCAGTCCGATTTCTGAGTTCAAGACCAACTTGGTCTACATAGAGTTCCAAGACAGCAAGGCTACACAGTGAGACCCTTTCTCAATAAACTAATGCATAGAAATTAATGCTTATTTTGCATTTGAATATACTGAATTAGATATGTACCCTAGAATTTTTGGCTATGAAAATTTTAAGCCGAGAATCATCTGGTTTTAATGTTGTAGAGTAGTTCTGGATACCATATCATCTTTTGACTTTACTTAGTTTGGATTTGATCATGTAATAGGATAGAAATAAAAACAAGAGCTTATTACTTGCATTTCTGCATCTTTAAGTCAGAATGCAGACATATAGGATTGGTTTGGGTTCAGAGGAAGAAAACTGCATATTGTTGGAACTGGAGTCACCGTGTTGGTCCTGAGGGCTGTGCCTTGGTCTCTGTAAGAGCTGTCAGTGCTCTTGACCCTGAAACACTCCAATCCCCCTTGCTTGCTTTTAGAGATAGGTTTTCACTCCTTTGAAACTCAGGCTGTACTTACACTTCACATCCATCTGCCTCAGCCTCCTGAGTTCTGGGATTTCAGGAATGTACCACTACTGCTAGCTATGAGATAGAACTTTCTTGTTGTGTTTTTTTGCAAGTTTTCTTTGGCCCAGGCTGGGTGTGAACTTGTGGTTTCCCAGCTAGTCTCAAATTGCTGATCATCTTCCCTTAGCTTTCCAATCCACTGGGATTTCAGATGTGTGCCTCTCTGTGTATGACTTGAAATAGAACTTTCTAGTTCTAGTTTCCCTAAATATAGATGCTTCTTTTTACTTAGGTCCATAGTTTCTGTATTCCAAAAAAACCCCAAAATAATGTGTCAAGCAAAATTCATTATAGCTAAACACTTAATGACATTTTTTCATAAACCCCATGAAAAAGATTCTTTTTGAATGAGAAGTTTGTTTAGGGAAGCAAAGTAAAGGGAACCAAATCTTAACTATCCCTTCCTTCTCAGCAGTGTAATTCAGAGGACAAGTCAGCAGTTACTGTAAAAAATAACAACAAAAAAAAAAAAAAAAAAAAAAAAACCAAAGAAAAACCCTATAGCAGGAAGTGTAGACTTGGTTGAAGAGTTGGACAGACTTATTTCCTATGGAAAATACTTTGTCTCTGGTACAAATTAGTGTTAAGCATTTGGAATGAGATCTGATAATGATAACTTGCCTTGGATTAATGAATCTATCAACCTAGGAGATTTTAATCCCACAGAATTGAAAAACCAAGGAACAAAATTTATGAGTTTTACTTTCTTTTCAGGCTCGTCTAGCCCTTTTTCTAACTTTTTCCAATCCTCTTAAGTTTTTCTCTAATTCATTTAACTGTCTAGGTATTATTTTTCTTTTATTAAAAGTTTTTGTAGTTAATTATTTTATTTGCTTATCAGAAAAGAAAATCTAGTAGTTTTTGGAGCCCAAGTCATCCTTTACACATACAGTGTATAAACATAAACGTGATGTACTAGTATACAAATTCATAACAAATATATACAAATACAAAAAATATGGTAGATTTATTTTTAGCTTTTTCCTTTTTTTTCCCCCTCCTATTTAATTTTTTATTTTTCAAGACAGGTTTTCTTCTGTGTAGCTCTGACTTTCCTGGAATTCTTTTTGTAGACCAAGCTGGCCTTGAACTCAGAGCGCTTCCTGCCTCTGCCTCCGGAGTGCTGGAATTAAAGGTGTGTACTACCACAGCCAGCTATTTTTAGCTTTTTGAGGATTTCCAGAATGCATGGACAAGTTTGTAATCCCATAGTGAATGAGTGGGGGTTCCCTTTTCCCCAAAGCCCCTCTAGCAATTGCTATATATTTCTTGTTGATCTTTGCCTTTCTGACTGGGATAAGACGATATCTCAAAGTTGTTTTGATTTTGCATTTCTTGATTATTATCTTAAGATCATCTTTCTGCTCTGACTTAGCAATTATCAATTTCTCTTTTCTATCATTTTGGGAACTTACCCTAGTCTGGGTTTTCTTTCTTTTGAGACAGTCTCACTATGTTACCCTAGCTAGCTTGAAACTCTCTACCAGGCTGGCCTTGAACTCTTGAGAATCCATTTGGCTCTGTGTCACCAGTGGCTGAAAACAGTTTTGCATCTCCCACCTTAGTCTCCTGAATGCTGGGACTACTAGTGTATGTTACCTTGCCTCACCTTTCTCTTTTTTATCCTCCATATCTACAAATATTTTCATTTACCCCATAGACAGAGACTTAAGAACGTTTTACTTAAGCTTTAAAGAGTTAAAGGCATGAATTTGTGTCTTATGGCTTCCACTGTTGCTATTAGAAAGTCCAGAGACAGTTTTGATCCTTAGCTTCTTAATATTTCCTCCTCTGGAATATTGATAAATTATTTTTCTCTGGATATTCTGAAATTCCATCTGTGTATATGTGCCATTTTTAGTCCGGCACAATTTTTTTTATTTGTTCAGTGATTTTCTTCTTTGTGTGTTTTTCTGTTTTTCATGAACTTTGCTGAAATGATAGCATACTTGGGTTCTTAGGCTTTTATCATCATTATTATTAATTATTATTTTTCCTTTTTGTTCATTGTTATAGTTTTTGCATATTTCCCATTGTTTTCCTCCCTCTTTGGTGATCTGTGAATATATTATTTTAGGCATGAGCTATTAGAAGTCTAAATGGAAGATATATGTGCTTGGCAGCTATTAGCATTGTAGATAAGTTAGTAAGTTGTTCTCTTTTTCATGGCAGACCCTTTTACTGTGCTATATCATTTTGCTTATTGTTATGTGTACACTGTTCCTCAGCTAAGAGTTTTCTAATTGCCTATTTTAAGAAGGTGGCCAGGGAATATCATTTTTACTTTATTTAGTTTTTGTATGCTACCTTACCTACCCCTTTGCTGGATTAGTGATTGAAAAAAATTTTAAAAAGGAGCATTTAGTATCTTACTAGGTTAGTGAGGTGCTCTGATTGTCCTCTATAGTTTTTCTTCCTCTATGGAACAACACTATTTTATTGTGTCTTTTATGTATAGACATTGAGAAGAATCTTGGAATTTTGTGAATTGGTAGGTGACATACATTCTTCATTTCTTCAGATATGTAAAGTACCATATCCTAGTCAGGTTATCACATGATAGCTTGTATCTTTTTATGAGTTAGGTTGTGAATAAATGGAACAATCTGAGCCATTTAATTAAATTTCTTGAATGATTTGTTGTTAGAATAGTGGGGATAACAGATATGTTGCTATTAAGGTAAACTTAACTAGAGTAAGTTCATCAAAATTTGAAACATGCATAATATTGAAAGTATTTGAATGGGTTTAGAGTTTGAATTAACTATCAGTGATTTGTTACCTATAGTAGAACTTCAAGCCTATTTAAACTATCAGAAATAACTTTGCAAATGAACTTACTAATTTGATAGCTGATTATTTTAAGTAGAAGATACTTGTCAAAGAGTTCTATGTCTTTAAGCTATAATAATATAGTATTATTATCTTTTTAAATTACAGGTAGAAGAATACATGTTTACCTTTAGTGAACAAGAGCATGTTCCCAAACTCAATTTTGGGTCGTCCACCCTTCACTCCAACCCACCAACAGCATAATAACTTCTTTGCCCTCTCACCAACTCTTTATTCACACCAGCAACTTATAGATGCACAATTCAACTTTCAAAATGTAGAGTAAGTATGGCGTTATTGAACCATGTTTTCTCTTTGATAAAAAGTTTTTATGTTCAGTATTTGAAAATAGAGAAAATATTATTTTATTTTTAAAAGATTTATTTATTTATTTTATGTGTGTGAGTACACTGTCACTCTCTTCAGACACACCAGAAGAGGGGGCATCTGATCCCATTACAGATGGTTGTAAGCCACCATGTGGTTGCTGGGAATTGAACTCAGGACCTCTGGAAGAGCAGTCAGTGCTTTTAACCACTGAGTCATCTGTCCAGCCCCATGAAAATATTAAACTTTGAAGTTTTCGTTTGTTTTGTTTTTTGACTAGTAAAGTATTTAGTTTGTGTGGAAATTTTGGTTGTAAGGAAAAATATTCATGCTGCTATTGTTCTTTGCTTTTGGTAGCTTGTCTAGAGCTGTGTCCTTACAGCCCCTGACGTATGGAACTGTTAGTCCAATACAGACCTCAACATCCCCATTATTTCGAGGAAGGAAGTAAGTATTTCTGAATCTTTAGAATTAATGGTATAGTCCTAAGAACTATGTAACAGTTGTATAAAATTATACGAACAGTGTAGCCTATTTGTTTCTTTATACAAAAGCTGAGGGATGCAGACACTGATGGGTTAGCTGGATATGAAATCTAGCTTTCTGCTTCTAGAACCAAGGCTTTATCATTAACATTCAAGTTTTCTGGGTTGTCATTGGAAAAGTTATATACGGATTCTAGAAATATTGACTTCAATAGTTTTATTTGTGTGTTTTTTTGAAATTGTCATAGAAGCCATGAGTAAAGTTCCATTAGTTCATAGTTAGAGATATTTTTTAAAATTGAAATTGGTATTTTAATTGAAGATACTCAGTATGTATGCTGTAATTACTTTCAGTATTAAAAATAACAAATGAATATTTATGTGTCTAGCCCTTAGACACATAAGGGCTTTTGTATACTTTTATGTATGAATAGGAGTTCTAGTTATTTTGTGAGTCTGCGAAGATAGAAGAGTTGGAAGAATCCCAGAGGAGCAGTGTAATAATAAAACCTTGAGATGGGTTTGAGCCAAAGGATTTTAGAGCTAGAAAAGGATTGAACCATTTTCTGTGACATAAGATAGTTTATGTGAACAGCTTAGTAAATATCGTTTTCTTTGTCAACTTACTTACCTTCCTCCTTTCTGGTACTGGGGTTTGAACCGAGGGCTTTGCAAAGGCTTAACAGGCTTTCTGTTCTGACTTAATTATTATTTTGTTCTTTTGAAAAAATTTAAATTTGTGAACTATGTAAAAGATAGTATAATGGACATCAGTGTGCTCTTTTGCTAAATTCATTGGTTGCAGCCCTCAGCTGTTTGTTTTGTCTCTTCTTACTCTCACAGTTCCCTGAGTTATAGGAAAGGAAATTGTTGGCATTACTTTACTTTATGCTAAAATATGTCAGCCTGTTCCTTATAAAAATACATGTAGCCTATGTAATCAGAATACTTTAATCATGCCCAAGACATTTAAGTTAACACATATTATCTGAAATGCAGCTTTTTTTCAAGTGTTTCCTGCAGTCTTATATCCTTTATAGCCTTTATAGAAATATCCATTTCCCCCCCACCAATGAGCCAGAACATAGATCTGTTCAAAGGCCCCTAATATATATGTGTGTGCGTGTGTGTGTATCACTATATATTACTCAATTTACTTAACCTTTTGTTATCTAATTCTTAGCGATTGTATAATGCATAAGTAGCCATTTTTTTTTATAGTGTGTTCAATGTGGTGACTCATTTTGGTAGTTCAAATGCATATCATTAATTATCTTTATTTTTGTCAGGCATCGGAAGGCATTTCTTCTGATGAAAGTAAATAGTAAAAGTACACTAGGGAGTTTACAATACTGCCTTTTCCAAAGAGTTACTGCATTGTTATTATCTGTTTCCATGTTTTATGCTTCTCTGGTCAGGAAGCTGTGACTTTAGTCACTAAGGTATATTTGCTTGTTTTCAGGAGAATAAGCGATGAAAAAGCCTTTCCTCTTGATGGTAAACGGCAGCGTTTCCATTCACCCCACCAAGAGCCAACTATAATCAACCAGCTAGTGCCTTTATCAGGTGACCGAAGATATTCCATGCCACCGTTGTTTCACACACACTATGTACCAGATATAGTCAGATGTGTTCCACCTCTTCGAGAAATTCCACTGTTAGAACCTAGAGAAATCACACTGCCTGAGGCCAAAGATAAGGTAATTTTAATACAGTTGTTTGTTTTGCTTTTTGAAGTTTCATATAAAGAATGTATTAAAAGGATCAGGAGTGCCTAATTTTCTACATTTATTTTCTTTCTAAATATCCTTTTTTTTTCTTGTCATGAGTATACCTTTCAGCATCAGTTTTTTTTCTAACTTACAAAATTTGGGATTAGAACCTAAAACATTTGATTTCTTAGTTGTTAGAGAATTCTCTTGCAACCTGTTATTTTTTAAATGAATGAATGAATGAATTAATGGTGGTGGCGATGGTGGTGGTGGCTTTTTTGAGACTCTGTAGACCAAGCTGGTCTAGATAGATCTCACAAAGATTTGCTTGCGTCTGTGTCCAAGTGCTCAGATGAAAGGTGTGTACCATTACACCCAATACAATGTGTTACTGTAGAAAAACATGGCCATTCATATGGTAATGGTAATAAAATGTTAAAAAGCATTGGTATTTTGGATGTTCTCTAGGGAGATATACATTTAAATGGTGTGACCAAGAAACATTTACCAGTAAAAGTTATTTTGGTTAAATGGAGGAATTTGCTCCTCCTTGAAAAATGATGTTAACATTGAGAACAAAGAGTTATTTAATATCTCATGGTAGAAGAATGTCGCTTTCCTTGGCTATATTTAGTGAGAGTTAAGAAGCACTTGTAGGTAATTGGGAAAGGTGTATGGTGTCTATCATCCTTTTGTTCTCTGAGTGCTGCTGAAAAATTCCTCTCCCTGACTGCCTTACTCCTTTTCTTTACAGACTCTTGCTGTGTGGTTCAAGCTAGCCTTAGATTGAAATTCACTCTTTTCAAATGTATAAATCAGTAGATTTTACTAAGGTCATAAAGTTGTGCAGTTACCTATTTCCAAAACATATTCACTATTCCCATAGAAACTTGTACCTCAACAGTGTTTACTTTCCTTCCTACTTCCAGTAAATAGAATCATGTGACCTATGGCCATTTATGCCTAGTTTCTTTCATTTCACATAATGGTTTTAGGGTTTATCCTTGTGTATTTGTTTTTGTTTTGAGACTACTTGCCATGTAGTTTAGGCTGGTCTTGAACACACTAGCCTCCTGCCTCAGCTTCACAGAGTGTTGGAACTGCATTTTTTTCAGTTGAATAATATTTTATTGTGTAGATATATACTATATTTTGCTAATGTATTCTCAGGTGATGGACTTTTAGATTTCTTACTCTGGCTGTTAATAATGGTGCTGTGAATGTCTTGCATACAGAATTTTGAGTAGATAAGTGTTTTCACTCTTGATATATACACAGAAGTGAAATTGTTGGGTAATATGGTTAAATATGTTCAACCTTTTAGGAACCACCTAAGTGACATTTATTTGTGTCTATTCCTCTCTCCCCCATCTGTTTCTCAATTCCTTATACTTTTAGAGATGGAATCCAGGGCTTTCAACATGCTAGGCAAACACTGAATTGCTGTCAAGGTTTATCTTTTTTTTTAAAGATTTATTTATTATATTTATATTAGTACACTATAGCTGTTTTCAGACATAACCAGAAGAGGGCATCAGATTCTATTACAGATGGTTGTGAGCCACCATGTGGTTGCTGGGAATTGAACTCAGGACCTCTGGAAGAGCAGTCAGTGCTCTTAACTGCTGAGCCATCTCTCCAGCCCCTCAAGGTTTATCCTTCTTTTATTTATTTATTTTATGTATATGAGTATACTGTAGCTGTACAGATGGTTGTGAGCCCTCATGTGATTGTTGGGAATTGAATTTAGGACCTCTGCTCGCTCTAGCCCAAAGATTTATTATTATAAATAAAGCATACTGTAGCTGTCTTCAGACAAACCTAAAGAGGGTGTCAGATCTCATTACCGGTGATTGTGAGGTACCATGTGGTTGCTGAGATTTGAATTCAGGACCTTTGGAAGAGCAGTCAGTGCTCTTACCGAATGAGCCATCTCTCCAGCCCTCAAGGTTTATCCTTAACTTGCCTCTTTATTGGGACTTTCTGGTATAACAGTGGTTTCAGTTTCCATTCCTTAATGTCTGATGATACTGAGCATTATTTTTACTTGGTGGACATTTATGTGTTCCTTGGAGAGGTGTCCATTCAGATTCTTTGTCCAAATTTTAGTAGATTGTCTTTTTTTTTTTTACTGAATTGTAAGAATATATTTTTATATATTCTAAGTAATAGCTCTTATCAGATGATTTGCAAATGTTTTGTCTTTCTGTGATTGTATTTTTAGATTTATTGTGATGCCTTCTAAAGCACAGAAATTTTAATATTTTAGTAGTTCAGTGTATTAGGTTTTCTTTGTTTTGCTTATACTATTATATTAGATCACAGAAACCATCTTTCAGTACAGTATCTTGAATATTGATGCCTGTGTGTTATAAGAGTGATCTATCATCCACCCACCCACCCACTACCTACCTACCTACTTACCTACCTATCAACAGTGTCTCATGTAACTCTAGCTAGCCTGAAACTGAGATACATAGACCAGGCTGTCCTTGAGCTCATATAATTCTCCTGAGTGTTAGAATATGCTCTAAGAATCTTTACTTTTATTCCTTATATTTAAGACATTGATCCATTTGTAATTAATTTATATATGGTAGGAAGTAGGCTCCAACTGTATTTTCTGATGGTTGGTTCATTTGTCCCAGGATTATTTATTAAAAAGACTTTATCCCTTCTATGCCTTCAGTTTCCTTACCATGAAGTAGGAACAAGTAGACAAAATCAGTGAGAAAGATGAGAAAGCAAATTAAAATGAAAACATCAACATGGAATGTTGTGCTGCTCTCTTTCTTCATTCCTCCACTCCTTCTTTGTTTTGCTTTCTAAGTTTAACTCCTGGTACCATACTGTGAAAGTCTGTTATAAGGCAAATGCAGTGAATTCTCTGAATATAGTTACTTTATATGGGTTTTAAGTATATGCATGCTAGTAGGACATTTAAAAAATGGGTTTATTATGTATAGATATTGGAGTACGTTTTGTATATATTTATATTTATAGTAGGCTAGTAGAACAAACCAGAGAACTTACTTTAAATGTAGCCTAGGCATATGTTGATTCTTTGTAAATTTAATAAAGTATAATTCGTGTTAATTGGTAATAAGTCATATGGTAAGATGAGATTCCTTATCTTTTTTGCTTAGCCATATAGAAAAATTTCTCACAAATGTACTATCTTTGGAATTAAGGTGTTCCCCCAGAAAAGTAAAGATAGATTTTATAGCTGAAACTATTTTTTTGAGTAATAACTTTATTTCTGCTTTATTGTGAGAAAAAGAAGGAATGCATTTCTGTTTGTTCTTTTAAGTGATTTTGGAGATAGGATCTCACTGTGTAGCTCAGCTGAACTTTGAACTCATGATCCTTTTGGTTCCACTTTCTGAAAGCTCAGATTACAGGTGTCTGCTACCATGCCTAGCTTAAATGCTCACTTTTCAAGGAAACTGCTGTTTACCAGTATTACTGCTCTTTCAGTATTTACTCATGTTATATTATTCTTTCAACATCCTAGTGGCATATGGCTATGGTCCTAGGTTTTATTAAGTTCAGAAACTTAAATAGTTTGCTCAAAGTCATACTTATTAAGTCTTAAAACCAAGGTTTGACCTGTATCTTTAGAAATGCAGAGAGGAGGAGTTTAATGTGTTTAAAGTCAAGAATAGGGAGATCCCATTGTGAGACCTGGCTGTAATATCACATGATTTGTGACAGTAATTACTAATAATTTTACTGAGTGACTATTGCTGCTAGTAGTGTGATCACCAATTACATGTTACTCCTATAAAGTGTATAATGAATACAGTATTTAATGTGAGTTAATTAGGCAGTGATTTGGGCCCTTGAATATGTAGTCAAATGACATTGAAAGTTTTTGAAAAGATCAAATAACACTATGAGTTTGTTTGTTTGTTCTTTTAAAGATTTTATTTATTTATTTATTATATGTAAGTACACTGTAGCTGTCTTCAGACACTCCAGAAGGCGTCAGATCCCATTACTGATGGTTGTGAGCCACCATGTGGTTGTTGGGATTTGAACTCAGGACCTTCTGAAGAGCAGTCAGTGCTTTTACCCACTGACCCATCTCTCCAGCCTCATGAGTTTGTATTTTTGGGAGGATAACTTTTTGCAGAATAGAGTTTTTTAGAAGGAGGTGGCCTTGAAGGTGGACTGTCATCTTAGGTTGTTAATGTATCTGGATAAGAGATGCTGCAGCTTTAAGTTGTCTCAGATGGCAGGGGAAATGATATGTGAGATAGTGCATAAGGATTATGGATAGGTACAGCTTGGCTTTATGGCTGAGGGTGGCCTCAAATTTATAGCCCTCCAGCCTTAGCATCTTGAGTGCTAGGATTACAAATATGCACCATTTTGGCTCACATAACCACAATAAGTTTCATTTCAGCATTGTTGCAGTTTCCTCATTGTGTTATGCAACAGATACTCTATACTTACTGTGATGTCTGGGATTACTTGCTTCTGCTTCAATTAGTAAGCATTTTTTTTTAAAGACCAGATAACAAATATTCTAGACGTTCAAGCTATTTGAACTATTGGCTTTTCCTATTGTGAAAATAATTAACTTGTTCATATATTATAGACTGGAAGTTGTATTTGGCCTGCAGGTTCTATTTTATCAACCTTCCAGATGAATGAAATCTAATCTTTACCTGACATTAAAGCTTTTACACTAACCACTTTTATTGAATTTATAACAAACTTGGGTGCCTGTATCTTCTTGTTATAGTGAATAACAAACTATGTACCTAAAATGTAATCAATACTGTTAGTAAATCTTTAACCATTGGAATTTAACCATTCCAATATTATATTAGCATAATGTGCCAACTGATCATATCCTGTGACTGGTCATAGGACCAATCTTAGTTTAGTCCATACTTCTCCCTCATTTTTGTTTTGGGTCAACTTCCATTTGTCATATATTAGTCATGAATATATGTCTATTTCTGTTTTTTTTTTTCTTGACAGTGCAGCTGTATTTCTTTAGTGTCTTTTTTCTCCTTCTGACTATTCTTGATCTTTCACTTTTCCAAATAAAACACACATTTTCTAATTTCTAGAAAGAAGCCTTCTGCTTTTTAGAAAATTATTATATTGACTCTACATATCCATTTCAAGAGAATTGATATATTTACCAATAGTTTTGTTACTTTGGTATATCTTTATTTTTGTTTTGAGATAGGGCATTGCTCTGTAGATCATACTGACCTCAAAGTCATATCACTTCTGCCTCCAGCTCCCAAGTGCTGGGAGTACAGATGTTGAGCATACTAGGCTTCTCACATATTAGATGTCTCTCATGTTAGTATTTGTGAATGCCAGTCTATATGTCCTTTTGCATAACTTTTGAAAAATAGATTTGTCAATAGTTTCATGCACTTTGCTACTGTTATAAATTTTTTCTAAAATAAATTTTTTAGTGTTTATATATATAATTTAAATTGTTATCTTCCCAGTGAATTAAAATGAGAAAAGGCCTTTAAAAATATGTTAAAATGTCCTTATGTCTCCATGGAAATGTGCTTTATCTTAGCAATGTTTCTCTGTTCATTCTTTTCTTAGAAAAACTTTATGGAAATTATTTCACATCCTTTTCAGGTATTCTCAAACCTTTTTTAAAAAACTTTTAAAATTTTATTCCTATTCTTTCTGAGATTTTAGTTCCCTTTCTCTCTTTTTTCTCTTCCCACCCCCGTGTGTGTGTATGTGTGTGTGTGTGTGTGCGCGCGCGCGCGCGCGTGTGTGTGCGTGTGGTGTGTGTGTGCGCGTGTCTGTTTGATTAAGATGGCTACTTTTTCTATGATCCTTTTAGATGAAGAAAGTTGCACAGGCTAACCTCATGGCTCTAGGGCTCTTTCTCTGTTTTACTTCTTCCCTACTTTTGTCTAGAACAGGAACTTTGCTTTTCCATTACTGATGCTTTCGGCCAAATATTCCCAGGGAACAGTTAACCTTGTGTCTTGTAGGATGATTAGTTGTATCCTTTGTCTTTTTTTTTTTTTAATCCCTTGTCTTTTGATGCTAGTTACATAACTCTACCCCTGTTATGGTATCCAAAATAGTTTCCAAACATTATCAAATACCCTCAGTAGTCAGAATCATTCAGACCTTTCCTCTGTTTCTCATGGCTTTGCTCTGTTTAGATTTTAGTGCCTGACAATTTTTGATTGTTATACAAGGTCTTTCCTTTAAAGTCCTTGAGCTTTTAAAGGACTTCTTGCATTTGCTTTTAAATTATAGCTTGTGAAAGTTTCTACTAGGATTGTATACTATATCAATTGTATTATATATCAACAGTGAACCTTCAGTTTGGAGGGAAAGAAGCAAAAAGCAGTAATAGCTAGAGACCATTTGATTTCTGAGTATCTGACTCAAGGGCTGTCCTAACACTGTTTCCCTTTCTGCTCACTGTTTTGATACTGTGCCATTCTGGTGTTGGAGTTTGACCTTTCCTGGTCAGAAGGGGTTCATGAAGGCTACTCCGTCGTTTATGTTGTATCTGTTGCCAGTGTTTGGTTTTGATTTAGTTTAATCTACTTTATTCTCCTAGTTGTTCTGTCTCTTTTTGTAGGGCAGGTATTTACAGATGTTTTTAAAAAAATCATGGCAGTTTCATGGTCAAGTTGTCAACAGCTCTTGAATCTTCTTAAATATTCTGAATGATATAAAAAAATAACATCTTAAATGAGACTTTTGGCTGGCTATATATAGACTATGGAGAGGCTGAAGAAGGAGAGGCTGAAAATACAAAAGAGATTAAGAATTGGTGAAGTTGTTTGTGCTCCTGAGGCAAACAATAGGTTTGGATATAAAAGTATTGGTAGAGAGAATAGATTTGAACATAGCAAGAAGGAAATAGGTGAGATTTCCTTCAGGAATATTAAAATATTAATTTGTAAGTCTTAGTAAGATGAAGAATTGAATCTGGTATTTTTAATTTTCTTAGGTTTTTCCCTTTTTTCTTTGAGACAGGGTCTCATGTAGCCTAGGCTGTTCTGGAATTCCCTATGAAGCAAAGGATGGCCTTGAACTCCTGATCCTCCTACCTTCATCTTCTGAGTGCTGGGATTTGCAGATGTGCACAACTACGCTTGGCTTTTCTTAGAAAATTTTAATGTGAGCTTATCTGCAAGAGAAAGTAAGTTTAGGGGCCTTGAAGAAGGCAGTAAACATTTTGGAATGGAGTAGTGAAAAATGGGAACAGTATTAACCAGAGATGTCAGAATAAAGGCTAACTCTTACACCATACATTTGAAAGACTCTACTTTCTAAAAAGCTTTTTAGTTTTGTCTTTCTGTATATGTTAGATTTAATTTTAGAGAGAAGGTAGTGTTAAATTGCCTTCAGGTAAAGATTTTGCAGTACAGGCATTAGAGCATGAGGGATAATCTTGCTAGTCCATGATATAACAGAGGAGTTCAGGAGATGCATTCTGGGATAGTGGCTGTATAAGGAAGGACATCAGGACTACTTAGGTGCTGATGGTTGGAAGAAAAAGGAGGTCTCAAGGGACTCCTGACTAGGTCTAGAGAAGATATGTTAGAGGTGGGGGTGATAAGAAAGTGAGTTGAACAGGAAATTAAAGCAGAAGCAGTATATTAGAATTTAAAATACCAGGACCAGAATACATAGCTGTGAGAGTATACCAGTGAAAATATTATAGTAAAAAAAAATTTCAGAAGAATATGCTGTGATAAATGTAGCTGACTACATATAAGAGTATCTTATCATCCTATCATACTATGTGAAATTGAGAGTTGGTGCGAAGGGATCATGTTAACTATGTAGTACCTAAACAAAGGAAGATCAGTAGAGGCCAACCTCATCTCAAGACATCAGGGTTCCGAGAAAGCTATAAAAAATACAGGGAGGCTTGTGTGAATATAAAAGACAGGAGACTTCCTACAATCTGTTACATGCATTATTCCTCAGAGTGACTATTAGAGGTTGAGCAAACTTCTCACAAGGGACCTGTAGTGAATATTTTAGAATATGTCATGTGTATGTGGTTCCTGTTGCATATTCTTACTTTTTCATACTCTTATTCACTTGGTTTCCTGACACTTAAAAGCATACAATTTTATCGTTTTTCATGGTCCACATAAAAGCAGACAATGATGAAGGGGTTTTAGTTTGATGAGCCATAATTATACTCATTATGAATTATCTGACTACTCTTCTGTCACTTACATAGTATTTTATTTTATAAAGCTCATGTATAGTTTTCCAGGCCCTATTTTGTACTTGAGTAACAGTAGCTTTGAATCAGAAAGTGTTAAGAAGATAATATGTACTTATTTTTAAAATACTGTCAGTATTCATTTATACTGCTTAGTACAGTAGTTATAAGTTTCTGAACAAGTGTTTTGGTTCTGTTTTCTTTTGTGGTGTATTCAAGTTGAGTCAGCAGATACTAGAGTTGTTTGAAACTTGTCAGCAGCAAGCAAGTGACTTGAAGAAGAAGGAACTCTGTAGAGCACAGCTGCAGAGAGAGATCCAGCTGCTCTTCCCACGTATGTCTGCCTTCTCTTCATGTTTTTGCTGTCTGTGTGTCCTGTTTACACCTGCAGAATTTCTTACAGTTTTCTTCTGCTTCTCTAGAAAGTAGACTTTTTTTGGTTGGATCGTCTTTAAATGGATTTGGTGCCCGAAGCAGTGATGGCGATTTATGCCTAGTTGTTAAAGAAGAACCAGTAAGTGATGAGACATGATTCCAAGTCATTTCTTATGATATACCAGTAGAGGAGTAGACTTTGATTTATGTTAATTAATTATATGAATTTTCTGTCTAGTCTAGTTCCAGAAAGACCTCTTCCCCTGCCCCACACATGTAAGGCACCGCTAGCATGGTGCATAAGAACAGCTCTGGCAGTAATTGGTTTTGAGCTGTTGATGTGAGCTAGCTTCTCTGTGTGATTTTTCACGTGACCCCTCTTAGTGTGAAATGTCACTGGGTTGAGTGTTTACTAGGATGCTGTAAAGCAAAGCTTAAAGCAGTATTTATCTTCTTGATACTGTTTTTTTCCTTTGGATTCTTAGTGATTCCCTTTTTAAATCTTTATTTCCCCACCCCCTTGAAAATGCTGTGGGCTTTTGAGATTTTTTTTTTGGTGGGGGGATAGGCTTCAATGAAATTTAAGACTCGTGATTTATTAAATTTAACAATTTTTGCTTTTATTTTTATTAACCACCAATTGTGTTATTTAGAATTATATTTATTTGAATTTCCTGTTAACTGATCTTTTGAATATATCTTAGTACTATCACAGTAGGTATTCAGTAAACGTACCCAACACAGCCTCTTATAGTTGCTGAGATATGGAATATGGATATGAAAGACAGCATCAAGGGTTGACTTTTGTAGTATATATCCTGAAAAGTAACTTGAAGGAAAAATATATGCTTTGCTGTTTGTGTTTTGCTGTTGTGTTACTTTAAGAAAAAAATCAAACTCCAAGCTAAGAAAAATAATGAAAAAACACTTTAACTTTTCAGTGTTTTTTCCAGGTAAATCAGAAGACTGAAGCACGACATATACTCACCTTAGTCCATAAGCACTTCTGTACTAGACTTTGTAAGTCTCATATACCTTCTGATGTAACTATTATTTAAATATTGGTCACTTAATTTTTCCGGTAAGAATTGTTTATTTTCTAACGAGTATAGATATAATGTGGATTGTTTTCTTTCAATTAAATTCTTTTAAACTGTTGATTTTCTTTTTAAGATAGGGTCTTGGGGTGTGTGTGTGTGTAAACGGAAATCGTTTTATAGGTATAAGTGTTACAGCTCTTAGGGGAAAGTAATCCTGGCAATTGGGAGCCAAGGAGTACCACAAAGTCAAGATGCACAGTAATCCTCATACAAGAGATTTATTGGGAGAAACAGGAGGATGGCTGCCTCTGCTTGGGAGCAACTGGGTCTCAAGGAGCTGAGTCCAGCCATCATGGCCTTTAGAGTATTCTGGGGGTTGGGGACTGACGGTTAGAGGTCCTCAACCTGGCCACTTGTATGCCTTGAGGGGCTTACAATAACTGTCTTTGTAAGGGAAGAACTTTATCTATTTTGCAGTAGTACACATCTTTACTTATATTACAAATGTGAGCTCTAAACATGAGGCTCAAATGCATTACTCCCAAAGAAAGCAAAATTGTTGATTTAGGACATTTAATTGTAAGATTTTATCCTTTAATGAACTCACTAAATTTTAACCTATACTAACTATATCTATCATATACTTTACTTTGAACTTCATTTGAATGTTAAGGAATGTTGTGATGCTGGAAAGATTTTTGTCTATCATTTGAAACAGATATTTACACACAAAGTTTTGAATTGGGAAATATAAAGTGAAGTAACAAGCCACTATCCTTCAACAGAGTAGATCTGCTGTAGGGGAAAGATCAGTTACTTACTGGAGTTGATACGTTATTTTACCTATAAAGGAATAATTCATACTGTCAGTGGATTTTTAATCATTCCTACCATGGTAAACTGAATAAATGGGGGTCTGGGATAAAACTTAATAGATCAAGTGCCCGCTGTGTAAACATGAGGACCTGAGTTCAGATCTTTAGCACCCATGTAAAACATGCTGAATGTGGTAGCTTCAGTCTGTAATTCCAGCATTTAGGAGTCAGGAGTGGCAGAGAGACAGAAGGATCTTGATTGTGACCACGTATTCTGTCCCGTTATTGGGCATACGATTCACTGACATTTAATTTTAATCTTAAAGAGTTGGAGAAATATAGAAGAAAATACTGGATTTTGACCTCTGGGCTCCACACATGGACTCACATGCATGTGTACATGGAGGAAAACATGAAACTACCCTCCCTACCAAAAACATAACAACAGTTTTCAGGGTTTTTTTTTTAAAGTCTGGTTTTGTCCTTTTCTATAGTTAAAAATTTAGAACATTGCTTCTTTGATAAAGGTTTGCAATTTTTTTCAAAAAAGTATTTCTCTTTTTAATGATCTGTCTGTGTTTGGGTGTGTGCACAAAAGTGAAGGTGCCATGGAGACCAGAAGAGGGCATTGGATTTTCTGGAGCTGGAGTTGCAGGCTCTTATTAGCTCTCAGATGTGTGTGTTAGTGTCTGAATTCAGGTCCTCTGAAAGAGCATTATGTGCTCTTAACCTCTGCAGTTCCTAATTTTCTGCAATTTACATATATTATTTTCTATCATATATTCCTTATTCCTTTGATGAAATTAAAAATGTGTTTATATATTTTATCCTCCTTGAGATCATACATAATTGAATCTATTCTTGGCTCACCAGTTTGCGAACATTTAGGCGTTATAACTGATTTTCTGTGGTTACCATTTCTTATCATTTGTCATACCAGAATTTAGCAATTTCCTTACTTTTAGCTATTTTTGCACTCAGATGTTCCAATGAATGTCTTTATAGATACTACTATGTACTAGATTGTGTTTTTGAAAACAAAAAAAACCCTTAAAGCCCTTTAAATAGTATAGGCAACTCTTACAAGGACTTTGATGTCTGTCTGTCCTTCTTTCTTTCCTCTTTTTCCTTCTCTTGGTTTCCATTCCTTACCCCTACCCCCACCCCATTTTACAGGGTCTCTCACTGTGCAGTCCATGTTTCCTGGAATTCACTCTCCACTCTCCTTCCTTTTTTCCTTCCCTTCAGGGTCTCACTGTGTAGCCCTGGCTTCTTAGAACTCTTTGTGTCCTTATTCTTCACTTTCAAGGACAGCATGCTTGTTCTTAAGTTGGTTTAGTTTATCAAAATACTACCCTTAAAACTGTGCATTGGGACAATATGAATGGGAAACATTGGCAGATACTCACATTATCTTTTCTTCTTCAGCTGGCTATATTGAGAGACCTCAGCTGATTCGTGCAAAAGTGCCAATTGTGAAGTTCAGGGATAAAGTCAGGTAAATAATTACCAACCAGCCCACCTCTCTTTTTTCAGGTGCTTTAGATTAACGTTGGCAAGAAATCAATGTTATAGCATAACAGCTTGTCTTCAAGGTTTGAGAAATAATTTTCTAAATAATTTCTTCCTCCTCCTCCTCCTCTTCCTGGTCTTCCTTCTATTCTTCCTTCTCCTCTTCTTCCTCTTCTTCCTTCTTCTTTCCCTTCTTCTCTTCTTCCTTTTCTTCTTTTTCCTCCTCCTCCTATTTGATTCTTCTTGAGACAGTCTCATGAATCAGGCTGGCTGTGAATTTATTATACACCTAAGGACAGCCCTGAACTTTGGATTCTTCTGCTTCCATTTCCTGAGTGATGGGATTGTAGGTGTGTTCCTCTATGCCCATTGTCTTTTAAATTATATTTTGAAATAATCTGAGCAGTCTTCGTGCTTAACTGAACTTAGCTACTCTGCTTGAATTTTAAATATTTGGGACTATCCAATTTGGGTTTTAAAATGATTCTTTTGTATCTCAGCATAGTGGTGTACACTTACTTGCAAACGGATTTCTGTGTGTTTGAGTCCAGGCTTGGTCTAGACTAGTGGTTCTCAACCTTCCTAATGCTGTAGCCCTTTAATATAGTTCCTCAAGTTGTGGTGACCCCAACATAGAATTGCTGCTTCATAACTGTAATTTTCGTACTGCTATGAATCATATTTTCTGATGGTCTTGGGTTACTGCTGTGAAAAGGTAACTTGGCCTTTAAAGAGGTTGCAACTGAAAGGTTGAGAACCATTGGTCTATACAATGAGATCCAGGCCAATCAAGGAGGACCCATCTTAAAATTTAAAAATTCACATAATGCATTCCCCAAAACATATCTTCTTTGATACAATTTGGTGTGTATTTATGTCAGAGGGTTTGTTGTAATTTTAAGTATCATTAAACAAATTATATTTCACTTAAAGATATAGAGAATATGGGAATAGTAGACACAAAAACTGTAAAAACAATTTCAGAAATTTAATTTTTTCTTTATATTCTCCTATCCTGTGTTCTATTCTTAAGAATGTTGCATTAGGCCTGGTGGTGGTGATGGCGCACACCTTTAATCCCAGCACTTGGGAGGCAGAGGCAGGCGGATTTCTGAGTTCGAGGCCAGTCTTGTCTATAGAGTGAGTTCCAGGACAGCCAGGGCTACACAGAGAAACCCTGTCTTGAAAAAAACAAAAACAAAACAAACAAACAAAAAAAATGTTGTGTTACAAGATATTACATAATATTTGAATACAAGAATGGCAGTGGAGTTGGAGGCAGCAGGATGATGAGTTCAAATACAGTGTGGGCTACTAGTGAGTATCTATCTCAAAACAAATGAACAGGCAAGCAGAAATAAGAAAAGTTGAGTATGGATTGATTATTTTTTTTTGTTGAAAAGATGTATAAACTGTTTTCTAAACATAGGATTGTGATAAAGCAGGTTTTCTTGGTGTTTGCAGTGAAATTATATGCACATGCATGTACAGGATTGAACTTTGTTATGGATTTTATATTTAAGAGTTGTTTTCTTGCTAAAACTTCTCTCTTTGTTCAAGGTGTGGTAAAAACTTGGGGCTAGTCTAATACTTCTGCTACCAACTGAGCTTGACTAGGTGACATTCTGCCTTCTTAAAGCTTTCTCATACGGCAGAGAAATGCCCTTTTTCATAGTCTAGTTTGTACTTTTTCATTGAATGGTCTTATACTTAATTTTTTTTTTTAATCAATTTGTGTGAGAAATCTGTGATTAGTTCTGTGGAGGAAACATCATGGGTATTCAGTTTTAGAAATATTTTTAGAAAATTATTTTTCTGCTAGTGCTGGAGAGTGTTCACATAAGGCATTAGGTGTGCAGGCAAGTAACCTACTGCTGACGTGTTTCTCCAGCCCCTCGGAAAGGCGTGGTTCTCCAGGTCTCTTCCTACATGGTTTTGTGATGTATTGACTTAATGCCGAGGGTATATCAATTGCCTCTGGCGCTTCTCACACAAACATAAAGACTGTAACTTGTCACCTAAGTTTCCCAGAGCTAGTATATCTCTAGCACTAATACTACTATTCATTTATTACGAACAGAAATGAGGGGATGCTTTTTAGATTTTTTTTTGACTCCCCCCAAGCAAGAAAATTATAAGGTAAATTTCAGATTTTGTAATAATGTAGAAAGGAATCATTTTAATTAATTGATAGACTAATTTATCTCACATATGGTTCAGACTGACTTCAAATTCTTAATTCTGTTTTGGCTTCCCAAGTATTAGGTTAGAGGCATGCATTATCGTAATATGCCTGGAATTTAATTTTTGACAGTGTTTTAAGAGGGGAGTACATTTATTCAGTGTATGTGTGTACATGTGTGCATGTATAACACACTATAGTGTATGTGCACTTCTTACTTCGCTTCTTTCATCATGGGTCCTGGGGATTGAATTTACGATGTCAGTATTGGCAACAAGTACCTTTACTTGCTGAGTCATCTTACCCTTTTGGAAGTCTTTTCATTGAACAATGTAGTATTAAAAGAAATTAGACGCAATAGAAAACGAGTATAAGTGGAACTAATGTATATAAAGTAATTTTTCCTTGTTTGTGTATTGTAACAAGAATTGCCCTGTTTTCTATGTTGTGAGTTAGATATTTTTGCTTCAAAGAAACATCCATTGGCGATGTTTTGAGTAGTGCATCCTCCTAGATCATCGGCACCTGTATTTAACATAGGATTTTCCAGCCATTTTTAGAAGGAATAGGATGTATAGATACTGTTTTTTTAAAACTTGAATTTTCTTTGTTTTTTCTTTTAGTTTTATTGTTTGAAAATAGGTAAACCTATGCTTTGAGAAGATATAACTTAGTGGGATAGTTTACACAGCATTGTTTTGGTCATGGGATTTTGTTTATCTAGAAAAGTTTATAAGCTTTTAAAACTTTATTTGGAGTAATTAGAAACATTAATATATTATGGGTCATTTAAATAGTAATCTTAGTTTATATTTTTAATACACACTGAACTACTTTAAATGATACATTAGGTATATATTCCTTTTTAGTGATTCATTTTCAAAACACAGTCTGTGGTGGTTTTCATTCCTTGTTGCATCAGTGGATGGATTGGAATCAGTTTAATTAAAAGTCCACCTCCAAGTACATGTATTGAAGTGTGTTTTCATTTGTTCTTTTAAATAGTTGTGTGGAATTCGACTTAAATGTAAACAATACCGTTGGAATTAGAAACACATTCCTTCTCAGAACCTATGCATACCGTAAGTTTCTGGTTTATTTGTAAATAACCTCCAGCTTCTGTTTTTCCTATATTCTCTATGGCCCTTTAGCTAAGTTTACAGTAAATAGCAATACCTCATTACTTGTATTTTGTTAAACTGTTTCTTGCTTTTTGGATAATATGTTACTATATGTATTTAAGGAAATGATGGTTTAAAGGAAACTAAGGTAAGCTTGTAAGTAATACATTAAGACTGGACACTACCACCTTTAGCATAGACGGGAAGCAGTGTTTCTTAGTGGCATAGAATTAGGAAATCATATACATTTTCAAAGAAACTGTGAGATGATCATTTTTAAGTGTTAATTTTACTTGCAGTTGAAAATCGAGTTCGTCCATTAGTGCTGGTGATTAAGAAGTGGGCAAGTCACCATGAGATAAATGATGCCAGTCGTGGCACTTTAAGCAGCTATAGTCTTGTATTGATGGTTTTGCACTATTTACAAAGTAAGTATTCTGGGAATTTTTTTTCACTTTTTAAAACTGAAATTCAAATAAACCTCATTGCAGTATCTTTTTTGCTTGTTTATAACTTGCATTGTTCTAAAAAGTTCTCCGTCTAAGGCCTATACAACTTTTTTTCCTGTTTTGTTACCCCGAACTAATATTTCAGAAATTTCATTCTTTGGAAACCATTGTGAAGAAGTTTCATTATGCTTTTATCTTTTAACAGTTCTCTTATATGCACTTTTATAC
The DNA here is from genome assembly GCA_019843815.1 of Montemys delectorum. NCBI lineage: Eukaryota > Metazoa > Chordata > Mammalia > Rodentia > Muridae > Montemys > Montemys delectorum. The sequence continues at coordinate 154 of JADRCD010205511.1, read as the reverse complement.
TTAAAGACATTTCACTATTGTATTGTTGATCCCACTGTCTTGCAACAGATGCGAGTTCAGAAAGACTATTTTTTATTTGAGACATGTTACAGCTCTTGGGGAAAGGTATCCACCAATGGAAGCATTATAGCTCTGAAGGGAAAGCTCTCCTCAC
>JADRCD010205510.1:6560-25124 GCA_019843815.1 Montemys delectorum | reverse complement strand
CCCCCCCAGCAGCTCTGCACTGTGTCCCCCAGCAGCTCTGCACTGCACTCCCCCAGCAGCTCTGCACTGCACCCACACACACTAGTGTGTCTGTCATTGTTCTTTTTCTTGGGGGGGGGGCTTTTTTATTAGATATTTTCTTTATTTACATTTCAAATGTTATCCCCTTTCCTGGTTTCCCCTCAGAAAACCCCTTTATCCTATCCTCCCTCCCCCTGCTCACCATCCCACCCCCTCCTGCTTCCTGGCCCTGGCATTCCCCTACACTGAGGCACAGAGCCTTCACAGGACCAAGGGCCTCTCCTCCCATTGATGACCAACAAGGCCATCCTCTGTTTCATATGTGGCTGGAGTCATGAGTCCCACCATGTGTACTCTCTGGTTGGTGGTTTAGTCCCTGGGAGCTCTGGGAGTACTGATTAGTTCATACTGTTGTTCCTCCTATGGTGCTGCAAACCCCTTCAGCTCCTTGGGTCCTTTCTCTAGCTTCTCCATTGGGGACCTTGTGCTCAGTCCAATGGTTGGCTGCAAGCATCTGCCTCTGTATTTGTCAGGCACTGGCAGAGCCTCTCAGGAGACAGCTATCACAGGCTTCTGTCAGCATGCACTTGTTGGCATCCACAATAGTGTCTGGGTTTGGTGACTGTATATGGGATGGATCCCCAAGTGGGACAGTCTCTGGATGGTCATTCCTTCAGTCTCTGCTCCACACTTTGTCTCTGTGACTCCTTCCATGGGTATTTTGTTCCTGCTTCTAAGAAGAATCAAAGTATCCACACTTTGGTCTTCCTTCTTCTTGAGTTTCACGTGGTTTGTGAATTGTATCTTGGGTATTCTGAGCTCCCATGCTAATATCCACTTATCAGTGAGTGCATACCATGTGTGTTCTTTTGTGATTGGGTTACCTCACTCAGGATGAACCTTCAGGGTACATGTAACATGATTTGATATCATGAATAGCTTGAGAGAAATTTTTAGAACTTATAGCTAAGTTCAGCAGAATTGGAACATACAAGATTAATATTTTTAAAACCAATTATAAATAAAACAGGGAAAACAAATATATTAACAATAGTATAAAAATAAAATACTTAGAAATAAACTGAATAAAAGACATACAGAGGCTTTACTCTGAAAACATAAAACGCTACTGAAATTATGAAGATGGCAATGTGCCCAGGGCATTCATAGACAATTTTTTCCAAAAACTGGACAATCTGACTGTAAAATCCATATGGAAATTCAATGAACCAAGAACAGCTAAAACGATCCAGAAAAAATAAAATTGGAAGACCCATATGTCTAATTTTAAACCTCCCGTCAAGTAACAGTGACAAAGCAGCCCAGAACTGGCTGGCGCAGGAGGGGATGGAATTCAGCGCCCCTCACAGAGCTGAGCGGTTGGTTTTGATCAGCTTGGTAAGACCATGTAATGAAAGAGGAATACTTGTTAGCCAAATGTTGCGAGTGACACACTCCTGTAATTCCTGCCCTTGGGGGACGGAGGCAGGCAGATCTCAGTGAGTTCCTAGCCAGCCTAGTTTACTTGGTGAGTTCTAGGACAACCAGAGCTACACAGTGAGACCATGCTTGTGGGGCAGATACCAGCAATAATACATCATATGGAAGAGGCGTCGGTCACCACAGGTGTTCAGGAGTTTAGCAAGGCAACGAGATGGGTATACGTCATGGGCTTCCAGGTTCAGCAGAGGCTGGGAGACAAATGGTTTGCAGGATGCATTAGGCTTAGGAAACCAGCTTACCCTTGTAAGGTGTGGAGACTTAGTAACAATGTCTAACAATGGAGCTTGTGTTTTGGTCTCATACCTAACAGTAAATCTCTGCAGTTCTGGAGTGGGTAATGATTTCTTAGATGTGGCAGCAAAAGCATAAGCAGCAACAGAAAGAAAATAGATAAATAGGATATAAAAAAAGGTTTTGTGATAGACCATCAAAAATGGAAGATGGGAAAATATTTGCAATATGTAGCTGATAAAGAGGTTGCTTTTAGAATATGTAAAATATTATAATTCAACTATAAATAGAACTTAAAGACAGAAAAAAAGTTTGATGTTTATTTCTCCAGAGGAAATACACAAATTATTAGTAGGCAGGCACATAAAGAAAAGATACTCATCGTGAACCCCAAGAGAAACGCAAATCAAAACAAGGATCTACCATTTCACAGCCCCTGTAACACAGAAGGTGTGTCAGTTACTTTTGCATTGCTTCGACAAAATATCTAACGTAAACAACTTAAAAGGAATAAAAATTTCTTTCCCTTCATGGTTTCAGAGACTCCCGCCATCGTGGCAGGGAAGTACGGTGGAGCAACTTACCTCGTGGCAAACAGAGGGGGACCCAAGAAGGGTCCCTAGTGAGATACGGCCTAGGAACACATCCCTAAGATACCTACATCCTACCCTAACCACCTCTCCAAAGTGCCAACATATTCTGAAACTATCAAGGGATTAAGTCATTGATTAGATTAGTGTCCTTGTGGTGTAACTTGTCTCCGGAGATACCAACCTGATGAGGCGGGCTGCACCAATCCGTTAGGCTTGTTTTAATCCCATCAAACTGACAATTAGAAGTAACTATCCCAGATGGCTGTGATCGAAGAGAAGGAACATAAGTGTGGAGAACCTGAGCCACCATACTTTGCTGGGGGCTGTTAAAGATTGTAGCATGCTGTCATAGGAAATACTTTCAAAAGGCTGAACAGAATTACTGTCTGTCACAATTTCATGCCTAGGTATACATTCAAAAGTATTGAAGACAGGCCCACAAAGAACTGGGTCATCAATGCCCACAGCAATGTTTTCATAACACCCACAAAACAGAAACAACCCAAACACCTATCAGTTAATGAACTGACTGACACATGTGTATACCCAGACGATGGAATTTATAGCAATACAAACAGGTGATATTCTAATGCTGTTTATAATGCAGTTAAACCTTGAACTAATACATAGTGAAAGAAGTCAAACTCAAAAGGCTGTAAATTCTATGATTCAATTCATTTGACCTGTCTAGAATAGATAAATCTTTAGAGACAGAAAACAGTAGCATTCCTACAGTTAGAGAGTTCGAGGAAAGATAGTGAAAGATTACTATTGGCCTAGTTGGGTTGATAAAAATACTTTTAGGGTAATAGTTGTATAACTCTGTAAATGTACTAAAAAGCATGCTTTATTATACTTCAAATGAAGGAATGATGTACTATGTGAATCACATCTCAAAAAGACCGAAATATACACTGTACCTACTTCTATGTACATATGGTTCTTTATAATTTCAATATATTTAATTATATCATGACCTATATTTATTGGTATAGCTGCATCACATGTGTATACACACACACACACACACATACACGCACACACACACACACGCACACACACACGCGCACACACACATACACACACGCACACACGCACACACACGCGCACACACACGCGCACACACACACACATACACACACGCACACACACACGCACGCGCACGCACACACGCGCGCACACACACACGCACACACACACGCACACACACACACATACACACACGCACACACACACGCACGCGCACGCACACACACACCTTTCAGGACTGGTTCTTTTCCTCCTTTTCTCTCAACTGAGCAATAGCTATATTCTTTATTACTTAGAAATTTGATAGTGTATGTATTTTTTTTCTCCTCCCCTTTTTCATTGAAACAGTGTCTTGCTTGTATCACTTGCTAGCCTGGAATTCCCTATGTAGCTCAGGCTAGCCTTGAACTTACAGTAAACCTCCTGCCTCACTCCACCCCCCACAGTGCTAGAATTGGATCATATGCTATCCACTGAGTTTTATATAGCAACACAAACTATTTTATGTGCCTTAAGAAACATGAATTATACCTTGTCTAGTTGATGAGAAGCATATAAAGATGGATACAGAAAGAGTCTATCTGGGAGAAGGAAGACTGGGCTTAAAAGAACAGACACTGATCAACCCATACATTTGAGTAGAAAATACACATACACATACTACATATCACAGAGAAAGGAGCTTCAGTTAAGGAAATGCCTCCATGAAATCCAGCTGTAAGGCATTCTCTCTATTGGTGATCAAGGAGTAGGGGGCCCATTGTGGGTCGTGCCATCCCTGGGCTGGCCGTCCTTGGTTCTATAAGAAAGCAAGCTGAGCATGCCAGGGGAAGCAAGCCAGTTAGGAACATCCCTCCATGGCCTCTGCATCAGCTCCTGCTTCCTGACCTGCTTGAGTTCCAGTCCTGACCTCCTTTGGTGATAAACAGCAATTTGGAAGTGTAAGCTGAATAAACCCTTTCCTCCTCATCTTGCTTCTTGGTCATGATGTTTTGTCCAGGAATAGAAACCCTGACTAAGACACTACACTTAACATACAGAATTCCATAATACATTATTCACCACCTAGTCTGTGGTTGACTAGGTGTGCCCAGCATAGAGAGCATCACACTGCATATCACTTGTCTGGAAAAAAAAACCAGACTCAGAACAGGAAGCAGTTTCTACCCACCACACATCCCTTTGTTGTGGACGAAACACTTCCTCCAGCATTCCAGCGGAGGCTGAAATTTCTTGTGCTCCAGACAGAGAATAATTCACAGTGGATGAGAGTAGATGAGAAGACAATGAAGGTGTGAACTACCCAGGTAGAGGGTAGGCCAAGTCAAGGGCAACGGCTTGGCCTTCCTCCAGCACCTGCTCCTTTAAGTGTTGGTTCTACCACTTCTCTTCCTGTGGTCTACCTTTGGGCAGTCTACAGTGGTCTCCTGGAGTAGGCACCGGCTTTCTTAGGAGATGTTCTAACTAGCTGAGCAGTAGTGCATGTCTTTAATACCAGCACTCAATAGGCAGAGGCAGGTAGATCTCTAGGTTCGAGGCTATCCAGTCAGGGTTACACAAAGAAAGCCTGTCTCAAAAACACAGAAAAGGAGGAGGAGGAAGAAAAAGAAGAGGAAGAGGAGGAAAAAGAAAGAAAGAAGAAAATGTTCTTACATACAATTCAGTCTGTGACAGTTAGATGCAAGAACATGTACAAATGTGTAATTGCCCATCAAGTTAGGAGGTTTACTAGGGGAAAGGGCAAGCATACTTTGCAGGCATTTCATAGGTGGCAGCTTCATGGGAGCTGGCCAGAGCCTGTTCAACCTGGTTTGTTATTTTTCCTAGAGCCCTGCCCCTCCTCTTATCTGGTCAGCATGGCTATCTTCAAATCCATCTAGACACCTTTTCATTTATCTTCTTCCACATTCCTGCCATCTTAATCCTGATACACTTTTTAACCCAAGCAACTTCTGCAACACTGTAAATTTCTAAGCCAAATCATCATAAGTTGGGGGGTGTCAAGAAGACATTAAATATGGCTTGAGATGCATGAAGTGAAAAGTTGGCCAGAGTGCTCAAGATAAAAGAATTCCCAAGTGCTTCAGCGTGCTGGTTGAGTCTGGAGTCATGTTATACTGTGTAAGACATCTGCATCACACTGTGAGGCTGTCTCAGCCTGGTCCAAGAGCTTCACGTTGGTAGGATAACTCTGCTGGCAAGGTACAAAGTAAGGAGCAAGAGGGAACAATGAGAGTGACTGAAGTGGCAAGGGAGGGGAGAGAAGTGCAGAGGAAAGGGCCAGTGGAAGGAAAGTAAGCGAGACGTGAGTGAGTGAGAGTAGGGGATGAAGGAAGCTGTGGTCAGAGGCTGGTGACAGAACTGACCTCATGAGCAAAGCAGTTACCATGTCAACCGGCTACAAGATGGCTTCCGCCTCAGAGCTTCTAGACATTGGGGCAGCATGCACTTTGTTTATTTGTTTTTACCAAATCAGTTATCCCCAGGATTTAGTGCTACCTTTAAAAAGTGGAGAAGCGGGGTATAGTGGCACACACCTGTAATTCCACAGCTAGGGAGGGAGGGAGAGGCAGGAGGATTGTGTATGGGAAGTCTTACATAGGAGATCAGTCTGCATAGTGAGAACCTGTGGAAGAAAACTAAACCTAACAAGGCAGGCAGAGGGCAGGGCCTGCACAGCCTCCCTCCTGTTTTTTATGTGTTTGACTCCCAGTTACCTGAACTTACCCTAGTGAAGTCCAAGCCTTTCTGTACTTCACTGACGTTGCTTTAGTATTTTATAATGAAATCAATGAATTCAGGATAAAACACTAAATGCTACAGGGTGTAATTGAGCTCTCCTACAATAAAAATACTAACATATTATTAATTATTATTATTATTATTATTATTATTATTATTATTATTTTGTTTTTTTGAGTCAGGGTTTCTCTGTGTAGCCCTGATTGACCCAGAACTAGCTCGACAGACCACACTGGCCTTGAGCTCAGAGATTCACCTGCCTCTGCCTCCTGAATTTTGGGATTATAGGCATGTGTCACCACCTGGCTTTATACTAAGTATTATTTTACAAAGAAACCACACACACTTTAAATTTTTTCAGCATATGTTCGCTGTGCTTTGCTGGGTTCCATAAGGACAACTTTATTTAAGTACTCCATATTTTTACCATATTTACACCCCAAGACCTGCCCTTTTTCCCTCCCTCCTTGTACTTTGTTGTTAGTCTGCTTATAATTTATTGGTCAAAACAAAATAAAAGTACTGAGAGTTCTTGAAGGCTTATTAGAGACTTTAAGTTAAATATAGCCAGAGAAAAACAAAGCACTCCAACGGACAGGCTAGCCTCATATTCAGAGATCTGCCTGCCTCTGTCTCTCAAGTGCTGGACCTAAAGGTGTGGGCCACCATGCCTGGATTGCCTTTTGATTTTATAGTATCAGTTTTACCCTTGTTTGCTTTGCTCATAACTCTAACCTCCTACTTCTAAAGCCACACATTAGTTTTATGGTGTATAAAAGAACACACAGCAACTTCGAAGCTTTATGTGCTAAAGAACTAGACTGTCTTACAAAGGATGTTAAAAGTATCACAAATAACAATGACAATCCTAAGTAAGCAATAATTTCCTTAAGTATCTTTAGCACAGGAGTGTAGCAGCCAGGAGCTATGTGAACCAGGTTCCTGAAAGAGAGGCAGGGGCCTCGGGAAAATACAGGAATCAGACTGCAAGATGTAGAGAGCCATCCGAACCGCGCCCTAAAGATGGCGCCGGCTTCTGCTCCTTGCTGAAGCGCAAGAGATAAACAACACCTGATTTGGCTTGTAGGTTGTGCTTCTGAGTGGCATGATCTTCCCTGGCCTATGGGGAGATGACACGTGGCATGAGTTCATGGGCTTCTACTAGGATATAAGCTGTGCCTGAGTAAACCGCTAAGAGAAGGAACCGGTTGTGTTGTGTCTTAATTCCTGCTGGTGAGGGTCGGCTCGGCACACAAGAGAAATAACCAGACCAAGTCAAAAGGTTCTGATCAAGGTCCAATGTGTATTTCAGAGTCTGAGAATATAGAGGCAGGGAAGCCATCCCCCAGTAAACCAGGATCTTGTGGCCTCATCAGCATCTTGTTGTTCTGTCCTGAAAGCAGGTGAAGCAGCTCAGCAGGGCGTGACTCCCATTGGGAAGTTGCAGACTTGGCTGAACAATAGACTCACCTAAGGGGGACTCCACCCTAGGTGGGCTAGCTGGCTGTGGCAAGGACAAGGTCTGGTTCAGCCCGCTTGAGGCTGGGGGAGGCTATAGTTCCTTCGTTTTTATTTATTAAAAATTAGCTGGACTGGGGCATAAGATATACTTATGTACCATAGTCCTGCCTGGGAATTATGGTGGCTGGCGGCCCCATCTGTCTTAGGACTGGATCTACTGGTCTCTCTCTTACCCGTCTTGGAAATCATGTACAGCTTATTAGTGTTCATTTGTACAAACAGGGCCTTTTAGTGTTTATTATTAATAAACACAGCCTCTTGGCACATGACTCTGTCTTAGGTTGATGAGAGCCATAGATCCAGAGGTAAGTCTTTGACTGCAGGCCCTCATAGCACACCTTCTTCCCACACAGACCAAAGCCATGATATGCACTTAATGCTTTTCTTCATCACAATGAATAACTGCCACATCTGAGCTTTTCTGAAGTTGAACCTGAATGTTGGTAACTGACCTGCTTGAGATACAAGGTCAAAAGTTTAAAAGCACAGGGCAGTGGTGGCGCATGCCTTTAATCCCAGCACTTGGGAGGCAGAGACAGGTGGATTTCTGAGTTTGAGGCCAGCCTGGTCTACAGAGTGAGTTCCAGACAGCCAGGGAAGCTCTGTTTCCAAAACAAAAACAAACAAACAAAAAGTTTAAAAGCAACAAGATTAACATTATCTATGAGGATGTCCCAAGCACTCAATTCAGTTGCAAACCAGCAACACTCAGACTCAAGGTCTGGCCTCTAGGTGTGGGGGAAGTGGCTCTGAGAATCACAAAGGAACTGTTAACTCTCAGGAAATTATTGGAGGCTATCTTGCTGGCTAAATATTTTTTAGCCATTATTTTAGATGGAAACATGTTTACTAAAAGGACTCTGGATCTCCATCCACCTGAGGAACCAATCTTTCAGGCAGCCATCTTGCTCGTCTTCTTTTTGTGAGAAAACACAAAGGAGTCTCTTCCCTGTATTAAAACGGGATCTGGACCATTCCATGTGTTTGTTAGTGGGTCCTGCCATTTCACCATGGCATAAGAACTGGAAGTGGATGGATGCCAGTGGAGATCTGCGGCAGACTGACCTTTAGTATCAGTTTGTAAAACTTTTAAAACAAGTAAAAAGTGAGATATGCTTTTGGTAACTTTGAGGGTATGATTCCCCCTCTTCTATTATTAAAAACCAAATTTTCAGAGTGTGAAGTGCAGGTTTAACAATTCTTTGTCTCTGAGAATCATAAGGAATCTCAGTGGATAACAGTAAATTGTTGACAAAACATCTTAAATGCTTGACCTTAATAGTCAGTTCCATAATCTGTTTTAATCTGATTAAGAACATCAAGCATAGAAATATAATGTAGGCAATGACCAATTACATTTTTTATTGCTTTTCATGTTAAGCTAATTACAACTAGGAAGCCTGAAAAGGTATCAATAGTCACATGTGTATATTTTATTTTATTAATTTTTAAATTAGAATTGTTCTCTAAAAATGCCAAATTATCATAAGCAATTATAAACCCTGATACACACACACACACACACACACACACACATATATGTGTGTGCATAGATATATGCTATCAATATACAAATTAAAGCTTGATTTTAGCACCTTAAAAATAGTGACTACAACACTTGGGAGGCAGAGGCAGGCGGATTTCTGAGTTTGAGGCCAGCCTGGTCTATAGAGTGAGTTCCAGGACAGCCAGGGCTATACAGAAAAACCCTGTCTCCAAAAACCAAATAAATAAATAAATAAATAAATAAATAAATAAATAAATATAGTGACTACAGCACATAGTTCAGTTATTTGTGCTGAAGTAGGGGAAATTTCATGAGACTAAACATGTGACTTACATATAATTCTCTCCCATAGAAGGGCTGTAGATGTATATATATTTTTATGAGATGTATGCAAAAATTTATAGGAAATATAAAAGCATGCATTTAAGCAAATTTTAGCAATTTGTCTTTTGGATAACAATTACTGTTGCTTAAAATTTTTAGTATGTAATAGGCCAAATATCAATAAATATTTTGCAATAACTAATTTAATTGCTGTTTGAAGCAAGAAATAGAGGTCTCATCAGGGTTTTAAGAGATTTTTTTTTCTAAAATACATTCATGATTTTATCAAATATTTCTTTATTAACACTATAACAACTTCATAATATGATGTTAAAACTTTACTTTGGATATGAGAAAAGACGAATCTATACTAATGCTCTCTTTTGCCAAAGAGTTGCTGTGGGCACATTGAGTAACAAAAACCAAACATTGGATTACAATTGACAGCAATCGTTTACAGAAGCTTCTTTTACTTTCTGCAGAAGCTTTTTGTCTCTCACCAGTTACTTTGTATTCCCTCTGACAACTTAAACAAAGGCCTAAATCCTGTGGCGAGCTTAAGGTAAGGCCTTAGACAAAAGTAATTTGAAGTAAGCAACTCATCTTTTCTTTCTTGATATAACTGAGGCCCAAATATTGAAAAAGATAATGCCTCTGAAACTACTCGTTTTTAAAGCTTGTGGTAAGAGAGCAAAGGTAGTAAAATTTCCTGTTAGAGGGATTAGATAAAAATCACCATAATCACTGAAAAATTCAAAGTCCTGGCCTCTTGTACTGAAGCAGAGACAAAAAAAAATTATATATAATGTAAAGCTATTAACCATTTTTAAAGGAAAAATTTTCTAATGATTACAAACTCATTAGAAGCAAAGTTTTTAAAGTTACCAAGATGTAGAGGGAAAAACAACCTTTTTTTTTTTTAAAGATTTATTTATTTATTATATGTAAGTACACTGTAGCTGTCTTCAGACACCCCAGAAGAGGGTGTCAGATCTCTTTACAGATGGTTGTGAGCCACCATGTGGTTGCTGGGATTTGAACTCAGGATCTTCAGAAGAGCAGTCAGTGCTCTTAACGCTGAGCCATCTCTCCAGCCCGAAAAACAACCTTTTAAATACACAATAACTTTATATGAAGTAGGAGGCCAGATTGTAATACCTCTATAAATTTTACAGCCTCATTGACCTTCACAAATCGTGATTTTAAACTTTATTTTGAACAGCACTTGAATAGATCAGAAATAATGCTGTCTCGTCTTAAAAAAATAATTCCTCGGAGGCAAGAAGAGTTGAAGTTTCGCTAGGCAGGGTTTGCAAAACAAAAGAAATGTCGCCCACACCTTGCTGAGGCCTCTCTGTGCTTTTCATTACCTCAAATGGAAATATTTTTGTTACTTTGAGCATACTGCCTGAGTTTTGGCCTGAGATTACACCTCCTGCACTGGGAACAGATTCCACAGGAGCAATTTTATTGTCTGTCCCTGTCTCTTTCTCAAGCCGATTTATGCTTAAATAATTCTTATAACCTAGGTGCTTGAGAAAGCGTTGTTTGTGCATACTATGATCTCCTGTAAGGCAAACACAGCTAGACTCTGATTGTAAGAGTCTAATTTCCACACAAAGACGAATATATCTAGATAAGTCTGTCCTTGCTATGTATGGCCGGATGGCCGCAGACAACTGCATCAGCGTTCTCATGAGACAAAAGGAACTCCTTTGTGAGAGTCTCCGGAAATTTTATTAGCTGTTTTTATTTAATACATTTTCACTGAGATCTCCCTTTTTAATCTTGGGGGCAAATTTTTGCTTTTACCACTGTATCCAATAAAGCTTATGTAAAAGGGGCATTGGGCCCATACTGGCCACAGTTGTCTTTAACTATTATTATTACTCTTGCAATCATCCTAATTACAAAATGTAGGTGAGTTAAGAATCCTGAGCTTGTGATCAAACTGCAAACTGCCGCCAATGGAACACTGGCAACTTTAACCATGCCTTTTAAATTTCTTTTGTAATATTAAGGCATAACCATAACTTTTTGGAGAGCAGAACCCAGTTTTAAACGGTCTATTTTCTTTAAAATCAATACCAAAGTATTACTGACAAGTTACAAAGTTTAGCCATCAATTATTATATACAAATGTATGATAGTGCAACTTTTTTTTTTTTTTTTTTTTTTTTTTTTTTGGTTTTTCGAGACAAGGTTTCTCTGTGTAGCCCTGGCTGTCCTGGAACTCACTCTGGAGACCAGGCTGGCCTCGAACTCAGAAATCTGCCTGCCTCTGCCTCCCAAGTGCTGGGATTAAAGGCGTGCGCCACCACCGCCAGGGGATAGTGCAACTTTTAATACTTCAATAAAGAGACTTTGTTTTAAATCTTATCTCTTATATGTCTAGTTTCTAGGATAAGAATTGCATAAAATATTATCTCAATTTAGAATATTATCTCATATATAGAACCCAATAATCACAATTGCAGAGGATTTTCTAGGAAGAAACAACTGTTAGCTTATTTGTATTTAAAATGAAAACCTCTATTGATAGTTTAGGACTACAACACAGAGTTCCACAAAAACAAACAAGTCCCAAGACAGAGGTGTAGAAAGCTATAGCACATAGTTCATTAATAGTGTTAACAACTTAAATACTTAGTATAAAACACTAAGTAACCCTTCAGACTAGATTATTCTTATAGACTGAAAGTAAATAAAAATAACTATAATTGGGTATGGGATTCTTGCCTGTAATCATAACATTCATCAGGCTGTACTGGGAGGATCAAGTTCAAGGCCTACCTGACCCACATAGTGAGACGCTAATAATCACCAAATTTTAAAAAATTGTAACCTGAGATTGAACAATTTTGAGGAAAGAGCTCTTCTCCCAGTAAACTTAATACAAACAGATCTACTTGTTAAATGATAAGACATTGCGCTACAAATCGGATTAGCATACCTGTTGAGGCTTCTCTTCCTTCCCAGGCCTGAGGCAATCAGAGGTCCAGGCTTAAACCTAAACACCTAGCAAGTAGCAGTCCCGTGGAAGAGAGCAACAGAAATTTAAATTTAAGGTCTCAAGGCCTCAAGACCGTCTTAGCCTAAATTAAGCTTTTTTAACTACCTAGTTAGCTTCAGAAAACTAGCTGCTAAATACATAGATCCTTCTCATCTAAATTCTATAAGTTAAGGCACTCCATTTGCTCTGTGGTTTGCTGTTGAGTCTATCCCAGAGTCCTACTGTGGATCGCAACTGACCAAAAGGATGTTTTCACAGGAATTCTCTTACATAACATTTCTATCCAAACTGGAAATAACATTATTTAAAACACTACTGCTTATGTTTTTCTTTGCCTTCCCAAAAGTTTAAAAGACTGAGTTGGATACATGAAATTTGTTATTTAAGGAAATACAAGTAATGCTGGGTGAGACATAGGCAGAGACAGGGTTCCAGGACAACCAGGGTTACATCTGGAAACCTTGTCTTGAAAAACCAAAACCAAAACCAAAACTAAAAAAAAAAAAAAAAAAAAATTTCCTTCAAGAATTTACAGAGGCCTCAACACATGTTTCCCACTCATCTTTGCTCCCCCATGTTCTCTGTCTGCCTGGCAAGCCTATCTGCCTCCAAATCTTCTGCCAGTCTCTGTCTGTCTTTCTTTACCTTCCAGGTCTGTCTCAGGATATCTGCAATAGTTACTTTTTGAATGCAGTAAGATGGTGCAGGGCACTGGTATAGTTACCCCTTGACTGGAGGAAGAAGGTGACAGCTGAAGAGTCTCTTGTTCGGTCTTTTCCAGGCATGGGGGTTGGACAGAGGTGACTTCTCCAGGAGGGAGCTGAGCCTTACTTAACACCACTTTGGTCATTGGTTTCATCCTGCATTCCCAGTGCAATTCTTCCTACAGGGTTTGTAAGCTTCAATGGACATGATAGGTCCTCTTTACTGTCTCTAACTTGACGTCTCTGCAGTCTATGCAATGCACAGAGCTGCTTGGGTTTTTTTTCAGCTTAGCTTCCTCTCTTCTATACTTGGTTTCATTCTCAGAGTATGAACTTATTATGGTCACAGGCTGTGGAAAGATGCAACTGGTCAACCTCTTAGAATCTTTGGAAGTTCTACGTTTGGCAACCTCTATCTGTCTTGGATTCTGTAATTTGCTGGATGTCATACTTCTTGTGAGTTTTCCTATCAAAGGCTGTCCTGAAACTGAGTTTCCTGAAGGCCCCTCCATGGCTGTAGAGTTTGTCCTAAAGGCCCCACCACAGAGATGCAGACAAGACTTGAGTTGCTGCAACTCGCCTAATGGCAAAGTCTCACCTAATCCTCAGCCTGTAGTCCAATTCCCCAACAACAATCAGCTGTGAATTGGAAATCGAAGAAACTAGTAGTTGCTCAGTCCCACAAGGCTAGTTGTTTCAGCTGGTATTCTGTAGAAGTAGATTCCAACAGCTATGCTGGCAAGTAAATGAAAGCTGGGAAGAAGAGAGCTGCCGACTCTTTCTTAAAAGGCAGCTTCACAGCAGGACTTCCCTTTGCGGTTAGACTCCTGGATAAACGTGGGGTGCAACTTAAATCAGCCTCCACTGTGCACCCTGAGATTGAATCAGGAGATGGATAGCCAGCAGATAAGGTTTTTAAACACGTTTCTTTCTTTCTTTCTTTCTTTCTTTCTTTCTTTCTTTCTTTCTTTCTTTCTTTCTTTCTTCCTTCCTTCCTTTCTTTCTTTCTTTCTTTGGTTTTTCGAGACAGGGTTTCTCTGTGTAGCCCTGGCTGTCCTGGAACTCACTCTGTAGACCAGGCTGGCCTCGAACTCGGAGATCCGCCTGCCTCCGCCTCCCAAGTGCTGGGATTAAAGGCGTGCGCCACAACCGCCCGGCAACATTTTTCTTTTTAACATGAAACATAGAACAACAACCATTCAGACAACAAAACAGAAACAGACATAAATTGACATGTGGACAGATCAGTGGACCGACTATAAACAACATAGAGAAGGTAGGAAATTTGATGTAATCAAGACTAGAGATTTCTCCTGTATGAGCCACAGGGAAAGCAAGATGTCTCTCAGTTTCTCTCTGTCTCTAGGATAGCTCTGAAATCCATTTTCTTTCTCTTTTGATCTTTCTTTCTCACGTTATTTGTTTATATCCCTCTCATTGAAAAACTATATATATATATATATATATATATATATAGTTTTTGTATTTTACTATTTTTATATTATTTTTTATTTTGTTTATGCCCTATTCTTCTCACCTAATGTACTTCTTTGACTACGGACAATTGCCTATTTGAAGTTTCCAATCCCAATAGTCACTGTCAACCCCTAAGTGAGATCAGCATCAGGCCAGTGCCGTCTCGGCTTAGCCCATACCCTTTAACACCTTATAGCAACACTTTCAAAACGATAAAATTTAAGATCAGTGCTAGCACCAGTACTATAAGTTGCTTACCTGTGTTGGATGCCATCTTTTTTCTGTTTTTCTGTGGAGCTCCACCCAAGACAGTGCTGCCCTCTGTCGACCCTCTCGTGTTCAAGTCCCACGATCTCGGGTACCACTTGTAGCTGCCAGTGGCTATGCCAACCGGGTTCCTGAAAGAGAGGCAGGGGCCTGGGGAAAATAGAGGAATCAGACTACAAGAGAAATAACCAGACCAAGTCAAAAGGTTCTGATCAAGGTCCAATGTGTATTTCAGAGTCTGAGAATATATAGGCAGGGAAGCCATCCCCCAGTAATCCAGGCTCTTGTGGCCTCATCAGCATCTTGCTGTTCTGTCCTGAAGGCAGGTGAAGCAGCTCAGCAGGGCGTGACTCCCATAGGGAAGTTGCAGACTTGGCTGAACAGTAGACCTCACCTAAGGGAGACTCCACCCTAGGTGGGCTAGCCCACTTGAGGCTGGGGAAAGTCACACATGAGTTTTTGAAGCGTGACAGAAACAAGTAATTAGTTTGAAGCATAGTTCAGACACCAATAAAACTGAGGTAATTAACTCAGAAGCCATTAAAGCGCTTTCTAGAGGGAGGAACAGCACTTAGAATGGATCCAGGTTGGAAGACTTTCTTGGCCTCATTCCCAGTGAGTCTGCTTGGGTTAGGTGAGGGTCAGGCTACAAAGACTGCTTTCCTTCTGGAACACACCCATCTGAGGTGGTCTAGGTGGCCCTGGCCCAAGGCAACAGTTAGACAGCCATAACTATTTCGTTATAACCTTTAACTCTTAAGCCTGGGTACTAGGCTAGTTTATGATTTGCCCAGGATCTACCTACCACTGTGTTTGATGATCGCAGTAAAACAGAGTGCCCTGTGTGGTGAATGCAGACTTCATTCTCATGCTTGAGTCACTCCCATATGGTCTGGGATGTGGCTCTTCCCACCTCTTACCAAGTTCTGCCCAATTCTACCTCTTAAATTACTATCAAGCCCATCTCTTTTCAATCCCACTATCTCCACTCCAGCATGAGCTACAGTGTCCTCCCTCGTGGCTAGATGCTCCTGAAGAACATAACTGGTCTTGTGTCTTATAAACTGCACGGCTGCCTTTGTGCTCTCATGCTTTTGGTCTTCTCCCTCACAGCTGTAAGGGAGGGGAGGACAGAAACAGGGAGAGGGACCTAAGATGGATGGGACTGACCTGCAGATGTGGCTACAAACATACCGTTACGAATCTCAGCGCTCGGGCTGGAGAGGTGGCTCGGCGGTTAAGAGCACTGACTGCTCTTCCGAAGGTCCTGAGTTCAAATCCCAGCAGCCACATGGCGGCTCACAACCACCCGTAATGAGATCTGACGCCCTCTTCTGGTGCGTCTGAAGACAGCAGCAATGTACTTACGTATAGTAAATAAATATGTCTTTAAAAAAAATAAGAATAAAAAGTCTGTGGGGTCATCTGCTTGAGGCTAGCTAGCGCTGGTTCCGCAGCAAGGATTCTGCTCAAAGCCTACCCCAAAGTTGCACGTCATGCTTAGAATACAGCCTTCCCTCCTACTGCCCTCTCAGGCCCCCAGGGCATGTACCCCTCGAGGCTGTTCTTGTTCTCACAACTCTGGCCTATCCTAGTGGAGGAAATGTGCGTTCTGTCCACCGTTATCTGCTTAACTTAGCTTCATCCCCTGTAAGCTGGCTTAATTCCACCCTTCTGTGTTAGGCCCCGGGTATAGCTTCTCCAGACACTCCACCCTTTCCCTTCAGGTCATTTACTCCGTTTGCCGTTACAGAATTACTCATCAGTCGTGATAAAATACCATGACCAAAAAGCAGCTTGGGAAGGAGAGGATTGAGCCCATCTGTCTGGTGTATAGTCCATCATCCAGCGACGTCAGGGTAGGACCTCCAGACTGGAACCTGGAGTGAAGGGTGCTGCTTACAAGTTTGCTCAGCCTGCTTTCTTATAGCATCCAGGACTACCAGTCCAGGGGTGACACTCCGCACAGTCAGCTGGGCCTGCCCTCAACATTCATCAGTCAAGAAAAGGCACCACAGGCCAAGGTGATGGGGACATTTCCTCAATGAAGTCTCCTCTTCCTAAATCACTCTAACTTGTCAAACTGACATAAAAACTAGCCAGCACTAGGTCGTGCGCTCCGCGTGACGTCTTTGTGTGGCGCCCGCCTAGCAACACCTCCGTCTCCTATAAGCTCAGTGGAAGAACCGTGCCTGCTTTTTATCATTGTGGATTTAAGTTCTAGAATGTGCCTGGCATCCAAGAGGCTAAATAAACATCTATGCTGGTTCTCCGTCAAGTGCCATAAGCCAGATGGGATTTTTGCAGCCTTTCCTGCTTTTTAGTCTATTCACCTTCCAAACCGTGAGAGGCACTGAAAGACCCAAAGAGTCTTTCTCTCGGGACCCTCGCCCAAAGACCACCAAGAGTCTGAAATTCGTTGCAACAGCAAGAGGATTTAATCGGTCCGGCGCGCCGGGGTTCAGCTGCCTTAGGGAAGGAGCCGAACCACGAGTGACTGTTACAGAGAGTATTTATGCTCAGAAATCGCAAGCAGGTGCGGGGGCAGGGGGCTCCAGGGAAATTCCAGTATACAGCTATACAAATATCTCCTATACCTTGATCGATTGTTCAGCTGTCTTTGGCAACATCCGCTCTTTGTGGTCTGCCATTTCCTCTGGGTACTGAGCCTTGAGGAGTGGTCCCAGAGTTCCTGGGATCAGTTTCTCATGACCCAGGTGCAGCACAGCCCCTAGGGTCAATTTCTCATGACCCTCGCGCAGCACCTGGGGTTAGTTTCTCATGACCCTGGTGCAGGCAGCCCCTGGGGTCAATTTGTATTTTCCCATGGTCTTACATCACCAATGCCATGCCAGTCTGTGAACGTCTTCACAGAACGCTGCCGGCACATTCTTCTAAACTAGTCTGCTGATCTGTCCCTCTGTGTAATCAGAACAGACACTCTCTGTTTTACTTGAGAGGAGACAAGGGTTATCGATCGAGATGAATACTCCGCAGGGTACTGAGCCCAGATAAATCAGTTTATCGTGAGAAGCGGTTTGCTTTACGTTGCAGTTCCTGAGGATTCCTGCCCATGGTCTTGTTAACTGTGGTAAAATGGTGACAGAAGCTAAAGGTGGGAAGAGCAGTTCATTGAACTAGCAGGCTAGGCTACGTTAGAGAAGCAAAGGAAGGACCTGGGGCCTACTCCCCCTTTAAAACACACACTGGTAACTCCAAGGCCTCCTCCTAGGCTGCATCACTTGCCCATCATGTTACAGAGGAGGGTCCTTATCTCATGGGCCTTTGGGCAGGGGTTCTCAACCTTCCTAATGTCTTGACCCTTTAATACCATAATAACTTGGTTCCCATAACGAAAGCATTGTTTTTCTCAATTCTTGCCCTCCCTGCCCTATTGATTCCCAGTATAGGCCCAGGAGAGACAGTTATGAGTCAGTCGACATTCTCACCTATCACTTACCTATCTCATTCCTTAACTACATGCACAATGGCCAATCATTCGCCAAGAAAGGGAAAATGTAGTTGCTTTCTTACAGCCCCTTTTCTTCCCTATTTCTACCTCAGTGTGGAAGTGGTCCCTGCACTGGCAGAGCCCCTCTGCAGGCCCCGCACCGCAGAGCCCCTCTGCAGGCC
>JADRCD010205509.1:20101-33367 GCA_019843815.1 Montemys delectorum | reverse complement strand
TTTTTTTTTTTTTTAAGATTTATTTTATTTATTTTGTGTGTATGAGTACACTGCAGCTGTACAGATGGCCGTGAGCTGTGGCTCACGTGTGTGGATCATGTGTGTGGCTGGTGGGAATTGAACTCAGGACCTCTGCCGGCCCCGCTTGCTCCACTCCTATTCACTCAGGCCCTAGCTTTACTTTTTAAATGCAAACTGAGGTCCAGATCCTTGCATAATTCTGCCCAGTGTCAGCACTGGCTAGAGACCAACTGAGCTAAGGCTCGATCTTGGAGCTGCCCGGGTCTAAGACATATAACTCTCACCACCTCACTATCCTAATATTACTTGTCAACCTGCAGTTGGAATCAAAACTGCAGTGCACTTCTAAAGTTTATTTATTTTAGTTTGATGTTGTTGTCTGTATGGACCTAGCTGTCTTGGGTTTACTCTGTAGACCAGGCTAGCCTCAAACTGCATCTGCCTTTGTCAAAGTATTGGGACTAAAGGCATGGACCACCACTCTCGATTATATTGCAGTACATTTTAAATAAATATTTATTATGCATAGTGTGTACCTGTGTGTGATTATGTGTATGTGAATGCAGTTATCCACACAAGCCAGAGATGTTGGATCCCCTGGAGCTGGAGTTATTTATTAGACAGTTATAGGCCTGCTGATGTGAGGGCTGGGACTCAAACTTTGGTCCTCTTGGAGAGGGGCAGTACTCAACCTCTTAGCCATCTCTGCATCCCAGAGTAGATGTCTACAAAGACTCCAAACTGCCCTGCTGTGGAGGTGCAGGGATTCATGAACCCAGATCAGCCACCCTCAACCTGTGGGGTGGCCAAAGACCACCTGAAAACACAGATATTACATTATGATTCATAACAATAGCAAAATTACAGTTATGAAGTAGGAACAAAATATCTCTATGATTGGGGGCCACTACCACATGAGGGACTGTCTTAAAGGGTCCCAGCATTAGGGAGGTGAAGAGCTGCTGGCCCAGAAGATAAAAGATGAAAAGGAAGGGAGGTGATAGGGAACTTTATGGGTCAGACTCTCGGCGCTGAGGCTAAGGTGCTTCAGCACCGGAACCAAAAGAGGTCCGGGTGTAGCTCAGTGGTATAGTTGCCTCAAGGCCTTGGATTTTGATCCGCAAAACTACAAAAATTAAATAAAAAAAAAAAAAGTAAGTAGAGAAAACCGTATTACCTCCAGCTGGGCCTGGCGATACGGGCTAGATTCTTTTGCAGGTGGGCTCAGCCTTCTCATAGGAAAAATAGATGACTGGAGCCTTCCCTTAGGACAGCAACAGCACCTCAGACCTGAGGAAGTCAACAGTTTCCTTAGGATGGGAAGCAGAAGGAACGAAGGACTTATACAGAGGCTACCCATCCGGTGGGTGGCTCCTAGGCCCAACCTGATCCTTTTCTGGCATCTTTCCTCAAAGGCCTGGCGTATGTACTCAGGGTGGGGAAGCCCGCCCAGGAGCTCTAGTTGCAAGCCAGGCGGTGCGCCCCCTTTCCACCTGCGTTAGGGCACCCCACCCGGGGGGGTGAGAAGGAGGGAGTCCAAGTCGGGTCGGATTCCCAGCCAGCTCCCACCTCACAGGAGGCGGCCCATTATCCGGCGTCGTTAAAGAGCAATTAGATGGAAATTAAGCCGAGAACAAGTATTGATTATCTCATTAAGGCCGGGGGAGCCCGCTCTGTCGGAGTGAATTTACCGCTGCTCACCCCATTATCTGCAAGGTGAAAGCCTGCGGTCATCAACGTCCAGAGAAGTATCGATCTTGCCCCAAATCCGTTCCTGACCCTCCTTTATAGAATAAGTAGGTTCTAGTGAGATGACACCAGGGGCGTGACGGGATGAGGAGGAACACTGGGTGTGCACACCCACACTCGGACGCTCTCTTCTCGG
Source organism: Montemys delectorum (assembly GCA_019843815.1). Classification (NCBI taxonomy): domain Eukaryota; kingdom Metazoa; phylum Chordata; class Mammalia; order Rodentia; family Muridae; genus Montemys; species Montemys delectorum. The sequence continues at coordinate 31,461 of JADRCD010205509.1, read as the reverse complement.
TTTCTCCTTGATACTTCGCAGGTCTGAGCAGCGACAGTTCATATGCCTCTAGGCCGATCCTAGGTTTTACATCCAAAGGAGAGAAACCAGAGTTGAGGCTTACTTCCTTACTTATTTATTTAGAGACTACATCTCCCTTTGTTTCCCTGACTAACCTCCAACTTCTTGCTTTAAGCCATCCTCCTGCCTCATCTGCTAATGTAGGCACTGGCCACCAGAGCCTGAGACTTACTGGGAAGAATTTTCTCTTAATACAAAATGCAAGGCATTTCTGGGCTCCAAATCCTAACCTGGGAGGGGGAAGGGGAAAAAAAAGAGTTAGTTCTTGATGACTGTCATGGCCAAAGGCTACCTGGGAACTGCCTACAGACTCCCCAGGGCTTTCCAAAATCAAAATGAAAAATGACTGTTGGGGATAAAGTTATTTTAAAGCTACCTGTGGGCCTTGGGGGCTGGAGGAGTCCGGAGGCTCTTGGGCCTTGGACACTATACAGTCTGTCAAAGTGCCTAGGGCTCCTGCTTGCTTGCTGGTACTGAGACGCAGCAATGTGTTTTCAAGAGCTGTTGGCCTTGCAGGAGAGAGGATACAGAACTGATAATCACAGAAATAATGAATAAGGGGCTGGAGAGGTGGCTCAGTGGTTAAGAGTTCTCCTTGTTCTCCCAAGGGACCCAAGTTCAGTTCTTAGCACGCACATGGGGTACCTCCCAACCACTTGTAACTCCAGTTCCAGAGGGTCCCACTCCCTCTTCTGGCCTCTTTGGATACCCCTACACAGGGAGACATCCATATACATAAATTAAAAAGTATATCTTTTGGCAGGGTGATAGCAGTGCCCGCCTTTAATCCCAGCACTGGGGAGGCAGAGGCAGGCAGATCTCTGTGAGTTTGAGGCCAGCCTGGTCTACAGAGCAAGTTCCAGAACAGCCCGGGCTACACAGAGTGGATGGAGAGTAGGGTAAAATTTTTAAACAAAGTTGACTTTAAAAAAGAAATACTAAATTATCATCCGAATATGACCACAAGGCTGCAGGTGCTGTGAGTGTTGGCCAGTGTGCACAGGAAGCAGACGTTCTGATAAACAGAGAGCAAGCAATCCTGTCGCCCATTCAGCACCCAGTTTCTGATGGCACACGGTATGCAAAACCACTTTCTCTTCCACCCAAGCCCCCAGTATAATCGAGGAGACAGACAGCAAGGCTCTAATGGCACAAATACAGTCTCTATAATGAGAAACCGCCAGAGTGATAGAAATCGTAAGGTCAGTTCATGATTGAAAATTTGAGAGTCTGGAAGAACTGAGGAAGTGTCTAGAGACACTTTCCTCCCCCGTGCTCCGACAATGTCTTTCTTTGGAGCGGGTCCATATCTGGGACGTAGTAGGGAACACCGACACTGGCCACCCTGTTTTTGGACTCACCTGAGAGTCCAAGATGCGCCGAAGGCTGGGGAGAAGGGGAATGAGGCCAGGTGGTGCGCCTGGCCCGCGCCGGCTTGGCCCCGAACAGAGCAAGCAGCAGCGGCCTGGATTCTGGGCTCCTATCCCTGCCCCGGGGCCGGGCAACTATTAATCTTGGTTGACGGTTTCTCACGTCCTAATTGGGAGGTGGAGGGAGCGGCTCAGTCCGCCCTAAAGGTAGAAGCGGCTAATGGGCCTCTTCATCACCGCCAGGAACGGGTCCCTGGCGGAGCGCGAGGGCGCTGCAGCAGGTGAGACGGGGCCGGAGGCCCTTTAATGAAGGTGCGTTGGCTGGGGTGCTGGGAGGGAAGATCCGGGGAAGGGGACGGTTCCAGCTGAGAAGGGGGTGCTCCACCCCTCAGCTGACAGTCCAGCTCCGGAGTTCAGCTGAGAGGCCTCATCCCAGGAGGTCTTCTTGGGTGAGAGAGAAGGGATGGTGATAGCCATGGGGGGCGAAGGGGGCGGTATTTGAGAGGAAGTAGCCTTGCAATAAGCTAGGACTCAGCTCACAGTGGGCACTCCCAAAGTCAATATAACCTACAGATCCCTTGCTTCCTGGCTCATACATTAAAGATACAAAGGCATTGGGACTGTGCTGTGACAAAAAGGAAGGTAAAAATTTAAGCGTGAGCAAAAAAGAAGAAAGGAGACAGGGGCATAAAAGAAAAAATGACTCACAGGGCCTGAGTCTAGAGACTGAGTCTCAAAAGAACCAGTGTAAATCTCTGGCCTTCGGACCCCAGTGTCGCAGAGGGTCTTCATAGCTGGCCCACATCTTCCTTCTGTGACTCACTTTCCAGTCAGAAGTTCCTCTGTCTGTCTGTCTGTCTGTCTGTCTGTCTGTCTCTCTCTCTCTCTCTCTCTCTCACACACACACACACACACACACACACATGCACACACACACACTTCTCCAAAGCCTATTCATCCTTTAGCAAGTTGTAATGCCATCTTCTCAAAGGAGTACCACCCCCCCATCCAGAGTCAAGCTTTCCTAGGGGCGCGCCCAGTCATTTATGCCTCTCCTTGGCCTCTCCCTTGGGACTTCTGCATCCAGGAACACACACACACCCCACACACACACAAACACACTCCTCCTCAGAGTTTTACCTTCTCAGGCCTGCTGTCAGCCTGTCTCCCGCAGCCTCCTGCTGCATCAGAAATATATTGTATTCTCACCTAATCCTGTTCAATTGCAGCATAATAAAACACATAATAAAAATCTAATTCATTTTTCTCCCGAGCCCCCAATCTCCAGGCATCTTCTTGCTCGGGATTAAAAATTTGTCTTCATGTTTGTGGCACGGCAGCCCTGGCACCTCCGCATCTTTAATGTATGAGGCAGGGAGCTAGAGACCTGCGAGTCCTGCAGTGTTCGCGCCCTAATGGCGCCTGCTAGCCACCTGAGGATGCTGGTAGTAGAGGGAGGGAGGACTGTGGATCTAGTGAGGCCCAGGGGTGTCCACTCTTTCCCTTCCTCTCAGATGTCCAGTAGTTGGAAGACTGCTAATATGCCCAGTCCATCAGACTGGTTGTAGCCTCCAGGGGGCGCATTGTAAAGCCGATTGCCAAGGAGGGAGATGCAGAGCAGATCCTTGCGAAGAGGGGCCCCTTGATCTCTCTTTTCAGTTCTGACTGAGTCTGGCGGCTGGAGGTGGCCTGGTCAGTGAAACCCTGACTTCCAATTTCCATCACTATCCACAACCAGTACTTAGAGCCTCTCCTCCCAACCCCATACCTTCAGATTACAATGTGGACCAAGCAAGGGTTCAATGTCCCAGATGTAGGTAAGAATCCAATGAACTGGCTAGGGGTGCAGCCCAATAGAGAGCCTTTGCTAGCAGCACAGGAAGGCAAAAGGGATCCAGTAAGGGAGGGTTTTGTACAAAGACAACATTGGATGATTTCACAGATTTGAGACTGGTAAACCATTGTGGTGATGTTCCTTCCTACATTTATTTCAGAAAGGTCCCCAAAATGTCTAAAAGTTCCCTTAAATATTAAAAATATTGGCCCTTAGATAAGGCCAAAACCCCTAAATTCTTACATATAAATAACTCTGTAGTTGTTTGAAAAACTAAAGTGGGTATATTGGGGATTTTAAAAATGGGTGTTTTTTAATCCCCATGCATATGTTTAATCCCATGTATACATGTTCATGCATGTGTGTATAGGGGCCTGAGGACAACCTCCAGTCAACGTCTAGAACACTCTTCACCTTGAGACAGTGACTCTTTTTTTTTTTTTTTTTAAGATTTACTTATTTTATGCATGTGAGCACACTGTCACTGTCTTAAGATACACCAGAAGAGGGCATCAGGTTGTGAGCCATCATGTGACTGCTGGGAATTGAACTCATGACCTTTGGAAGAACACTGTGCTCTTAACTGCTAAGCTACCTGTCTAGCCCCTGAGACAGTGGCTCTTGTTGGTCCAAAATTCATCAGTTAAATTATGCTGGTTGGCCAGTGGGCGCCAGGCATACCCTTGTTTATACCTCTGTAGTACCTTGATTGCAAGCACCTGGCATTTTCACATGGGAATCAGACCTGGGCACAACTTGGGCACATTCCTTGGCCTCCCAAATGAATATTTTAAAATTTATTCTTGCAGGGTGTAGTGGTGTGTGCCTTGAATCCCAATACTCAGGAGGCAGAGGCAGGAGGATCCCTGAGTTTGAAGCCAGCCTGGTCTACAAAGTAAGTTCCAGGGTAGCCAGTGCTACATAGAAAAACCCTGTCTTAAAAGAACACCAACAAACAAAAATGAAGGAAAGAGACAGCCAGGGCTACACAGAGAAACCCTGTCTCCAAAAATAAAAAAAAAAAAAAAATAAAAAGAAGGAAAGAAATATTCTGGTTTCCTTGGCGGCTCAGTTGTGTCATGTGATGTGTGATGTTTTTCTGGAAACTGTCTTATGAGAGGATGTTTTGCTGAAGCAGACACATGAGAGGATGTTTTGCTGAGAACACACAGGTGGTGTTTTTCTGGAGGCAGCCTGGTGAAAAGACGTGATGTTTTGCTGGAGCTGACTTAGGAGGACACAACTCGTAAAACTCAGCAGGCAGTGGACAATGCTCTTGCATTGGTTCACCTTGCTTTCTTCTCTGATCTTCACTTGTTATGACTTTGTAGAGGAAAATGCACCAAAGAACTTCTGGTGGTGGTCTGGCTGCTTCTTGTCGCTTCGGCAGACTGGTGCTGACCAGAAGAGTCTCCAGGTTTCTTCTGGAGCTAGTCCTTGCTGCCGATTGGTGTTTGGTGTTTTGCTAGTAGACTGGATTGCTGACAACAAAGATTGGAATAACTCCAAAGAACTATTTCTAAACAGGCCCATGTTCCCCTTGTCCTATTAGCCATCTTCCTCCCATACCTTTGGTCACTGGGTTATAAGGGAAGTTGAAGTGTTTAAGAACCCTTATTAAAGTAGGTTTTAAAAAAAAATACAAGCCTACACATTCTAAACCTTTGTTCCCTTGGGTAACAGTTTCCTCAGAAGGTTGAAACAGTCTGCTGCAGGAAGGCCTTTGAACACTCAGATAAACAACTCAAAATAGCTTCAGGAAGTCCCTGAAACTTACCAGATTCACTAGGCCCCTCCCTGCCAGAGTAAGCAATAAAAGCTAAGACTCTGCCTCACCAGAGGAAAATTACAAAAGATGACTCTGAAACTAGAACAGCTGCCTGAAGGGAGCAGAAACCAGCTGAGCTGCCTAAAAGAGGTTTCTAGGCACCTGAAAGGGACACTCTCCAACCCGCTGAGCGCCTGCCGTCTGTGCAGTGAGCTCTAGAGTCCCAGCTTTGCAAGCTGTCACCCGTCCCTCCCGGGGTAGGCTTTGACAATGCAACTAACTATCTCTGAATCATTTCCACTCCCATAAATAAGCCCTCGTCCATATTCCTGTAAGTAACCCCAGTAACATTCATGGCTCACCCAGGTGGGCTCTGGTGTTTAGACTGCTCTGCCTGGTGGGTTGTGGGCTCTCTGTCTGGGGTGAGTAAACGTAGGTGATGACACCCAGGTGGGCTCTGGTGTTTAGACTTTGGTCGGCCTGGTGGGTTGTGGGCTCTCTATCTGAGGTGAGTAGACAGAGGTGATGACACTTTTTCTGTGCTTGCGAGAACTACAAAGCAAAATTGGACATTCAAATATTGGGGCTGCTAAGGGTTCATTTTGAAACATCCTCCCCCCAACCCTCCACATCTTCTACCCCTTTAGCTAAACTGCTATTTCTGCTTTCTGTAAGCAAAAGCTTGCTTTGCATGAGATGATCTTGTGCTTGCTTTGCCTTTAAAAGTCCCTGACTGATGTGACTGTCACCTTGTAGAACCCTGAGTCCAGGGTGTAGACCTGGTGCCAGTATACGAATAAAAGCCACTTTTTGGTTAAAATGTATTAGTGGTCAGACTGGTGAGTCTCTGAGCGACCCCAGACATATAACATGTATTGCATTTCCCCAAGTTTTTTTTTTTGTTGTTGTTGTTTATTTTGTTTTTTGAGACAGGGTTTCTCTGTACAGCTCTGGCTGTCCTGGAACTCATTCTGTAAGCCAGGCTGGCGTCATCTGCCTGGCTCTGCCTCCCAAGTGCTGGGATTCAAGGCACCACCACTGCCCAGCCCCAAGAAAGTTGGTTTTTTTTGTTTGTTTGTTTTTTGTTTTTTTTTTAATCACAAAGGAACCCTACCTATTTAACTTACTAATGGGATGTGTGCACCTACTGAGTTCTACTGAATTTCAAAACCCATACACTAACTTTTAGTATTGCCACCTCATTTCTTGTTCACTGACTTTTGTTTAGCTCTTTAATTTTTAAAAGATATTTATTTTATATAATGAGTACACTGTCACTGTCTTCAGACATACTAGAAGAGGGCATCAGATCCCATTACAGATGGTTGAGAGCCACCATGTGGTTGCTGGGAATTGAACTCTGGACCTCTGGAAGTGCTCTTAACCTCTGGGCCATCTCTCCAGTCCTAGCTCTTTAATTTTTTACATTTATTTTACATGCATGTACATGTGTAATCACATGAGTTTTTCAACATAGGTAGGTGTAGAGATCAGAATTCTAACAATTTAGCTCTCTTCTTTCCACCATATGGAGTCTAAGGATTGGCCTTAAGAGGGGAGGGGGATGTATGAAAAGCCTTATGAAAACCCACTTTGTAAGCTAATTTAAAAATAGAATTAAAAGGCTGGCAAGATGGCTCAGCCATTTGGGACACTTGCCCTTAAGCCTGATGGCCTGAGTTTTATCCCTAGGACCCACATGGTAGAGGGAGAAAAAGAATGCAGGAGGATAGTGAGGCGGTTCAGCGGGTAAAGGCACTTGCTTCAAAGCTTGACAGTTCAACTCTGGGATTCACATAGAAGAGAATCAACTGAAAGTTGTCCCTGGTCTCTACATACATGCTGTGGTATGCACACACACAATAAACAAATGATGGGTCTGGAGAGATGGCTTAGTAGCTAAGAGCACTGATTGCTCTTCCAGAGGTCTTGAGTTCAATTCCCAGCAACCACATGGTGGCTCCCAACCAACTGTATTGGGGTCTGATGCCCTCTTCTAGTGTGTCTGAAGACAGCTACAGTGTACTCATATACATAAAGTAAATAAATCTTTTAAAAAATGACAACAAATGCTCATCAGTTGAAAAGGGAACCATTATTTACTGCTGGTGGGATTTAAATTAGTACAGCTACTCTGAAAATTAGTTTTAGGAAATTCCAAAACAAAAACCTCGAGAATACAATAACCATAGAGCCAAGTTATACCGCTGCTAGTATGTTGCGGGAATTATAAAAAATGAATCTACCCCCGCAAACTCCCTTTCCTGCTGTGGTATGTTCTTGTGCTGCTATCGTCTGGCCTCATCACTAAGTTCTGGTGGGTTCTTGCTATTTTCTCCCAGCTAGCTACAACATCTCGGGCAGTGGTGGCACACACCTTTAATCCCAGCACTTGGGAGACAGAGGCAAGTGGATCTCTGTGAGTTCAAGGCCAACCTGGTCTACAGAGTGAGTTCCAGGACAGCCTGGGCGACACAGAGAAACTTTGTCCTGAAAAAAAAAATTACAGTAAAGTGAATGGATCTGAAAGTTACTAAATTAGGTAAAGTAAGCCAGACTCAGAAAGACAAAGACCTTATACCACCTCTTACCATCAGATCCTAGGATTTTCATTTTTATCTATGTGCATGTGTTTGGGAAGTGCACGAAAGGTCATGAAACAAGAAAGGAAATCACGAGATGGGGAAAAAGAGGTCTTAAGGAAGAAAGGAGGAACAGGAGAGAGAAGTGGAGGGTGTGAGGCAGAGCAAGGGTCCAAGTCAAGAGCAGTGACAGATCAGAGACAAGGGAAGAGCCGACAGAGTATGTATGAAAATGTGATAATGAAATGTTTCTGTGTATGCTAATCCAGAAAACAAACAAGGGGCTAGGTAGGCGGCTGCATGGCTGCAAATACTGCTTTGTGATTGTATGGACAGAAGCTTAGATTTCAGAACCCACATAACAAGCTGAGCATCTCCCAAAATGCCTGAAATCCCAGCCTAGCCAAGAAGGAATGAGCCTAGGATCAAGGCGAGACCTTGCCTCAAAGGAGTGGGCAGAGCGTGAGAGAGTAGGATGCCCCACGCCCTCTTCTGTCCTCGGGGAACACAAACAGGTGTACATACTTGCACACACACACATAAATACATCTTTAACATTTTTTTAAATCACTATTTTTTTTTTACACTTTTTTCTCTGGTCATTTTTTTGTATTTTTTTATTAGATATTTTCTTTATTTACATGTAATATGATTTCTCCTTTCCCAGTTTCCCCTCCAAAAAAAAAAAGAACAAAAAAAAAGAAACAAAAAACAAGAAAACAAAAAACAACAAGAACCCCTGTACCCTCCCCCCTCCCCTGCTGGTCACCCACCCTCTCCTGCTTACTGGCCCTGGCATTCCCCTACACTGAGGCACAGAACCTTCACAGGGCCGAGGGCTTCTCCTCCCATTGATGACCGACTTGGCCATCCTCTACTATACACATGCTGCCAGAGCAAATCAGTCCCACCATGTGTAATCCTTGGTTGGTGGTTTAGTCCCTGGGAGCTCTGAGGGTACTAGTTAGTTCATATTGTTCGATCTTTAACATTTTGTAAGTAAAAATTTTAAGGATAGAGAGATGGCTCAGCCTTAACAGTATCTGCTGTTCTTGTAGAAGATGTGGATTCAGTTCCCAGCTCCCACACGGTGCCTTTTGCTGCTCCAGTTTCAGGGGATCCAATGCTTCTTCTGGCTTCCTCAGGCACTAGACCTACATGTGATGCTTATGTAGACATTCAAGCAAAGCACTTATACACAGAAATAAAATTTAAAAACGCATGACAAGCCAGGCCGTAGCAGTGCATGCCTTTAATCCCAGCACTTGGGAGGCAGTGCCAGGTGGATTTCTGAGTCTGAGGCCAGCCTGGTCTACAGAGTGAGTTACAGGCCAGCCAGGGCTACACAGAGAAACCCTGTCTCAAACAACAACAACAACAACAACAATCCCCAAAGAACCAAAAACCACAACTATCATGACAGCAAATTCTGTGTAAAGCTCAAACAATACCAAATCCCAGCAGGGAGGGAGGTGGGCAAAAAGTCCTGTCCCTAGCCAAGGAGCTATTGGCAATGACGGCAGCTGGGAGGCGCTCTGTTTTAACTTCAGTAAGTCAAACATGCTTCAGCAGGAAGCCACATATCCAAGAACATATTAGTATCACAAACTGGATGTAACAGATGGAAAAAAAGGATGCAAAGCTGGATGTGTAGGAAAGGGGTGGTTCTGGGAGGAAGGGGAGGGGTGAGTGTGACGAAGAAAACATACGGTACGAAATCCTCAACTAATGAAAATACAACACGGACTGGATTGATGGCTCAGCTGTTAAGAGCACTGACTGCTCTTCCAGAGGTCCTCAGTTCAAATCCCAGCAACCACATGGTGGCTCACAACCATCTGTAATGGGATCTGATGCCCTCTTCTGGTGTGTCTGAAGACAGCAATGGTGTACTCATATACATAAAATAAGTATTTTTTAAAAACCCATCTTTAAGAAAAGCAAGCTTATGAAGGAGGGTGAAAGAGCCCCAAAGAGCAAACCAGAAGCAGTGAGGTGCATGTCAGTCAGGACAGATCAGCAGGTTTGAATGATTCAGTAAGCAAAGTTTCCAGGAGTATTGGATTGGGTTTCTCTTGTACCACAATTAATTACATAGTGTCACATTCCTGCTTCAGTGCCCCTGGTGCCCTGGAGTGAAAGCCCTGAACACTCACACTGAGGCCCAGACCGTCCTCTGCTGGGCCACTCTATAGGGACAGACAGTGATGTGAAGTGTCTCCTTGCAAACTTGCTGTAAATGAAAGCAGCTTGGAACCCAACCCAGGAAAATGCAGTGATGGGTAGTAAAGCCCAGGAAACTGCCGAAGAGATAGGTGTGGCGTTCTGTAGGGGAGAAGTTGTTCTGTAGAGGAGAAGTTAAGCAAAGCACTCATGGCTATTCCATATACGACATCCACCCTGCCTTATCCTGCACTCGATTCTAGACATCCGTGAAGAGAGCTGAATCCATCCTTTTACAGGCTGTCTTATCTAGGTATGCACTTCGTGTTGTCCAGGGGACATTTCAAATAACGCTGCCCTCTAAGATTCTGACGTGCTTACGGAAGGGAAACGCTGTTCCATCCTGAAATCACCAGGGCTGTGAACCGTGTTGTCTCTTGGGAGTGTGTCATTCTTTTAGGTTTGCTGAGATGTGCTAGACTGAGAACTGCAGTGTTCGCGACCACACCTAGAGTCAACATGTAGGTAAGGCTTAAGTGCTTTGGGATTCCACACTCACCTATCCCTAAAGAGCACTGGATTTTGCTTTCATGGTGGCTCATGTCTACAATCCCTGCGTTTGGGAGGTAGAGACAGGAAGATCAGGAATTCAAAGTCATCCTTAGCTACATATTTTGTTGAGAACAAGAAAAAGAAACTTGCCGGGCAGTGGTGGGACACCTTTTAATCCCAGCACTTGGGAAGCAGAGGCAGCCAGATTTCTGAGTTCAAGGCTAGCCGCCTGGTCTACAGAGTGAGTTCTAGTACAGCCAGAGCTACACAGAGAAACCCTGTCTCGAAGAACCAAAAAAAGAAAGAAAGAGAAACTTATTCTAAGTGCTGCCCTCTTGTTTTCTGATTCCTTTTTGCCATCTCCTGCTTGGCCATGGCAGGGACAGCGTGACATGGCTCCCACCTCTAGAACAGAGCCAGCAGGGTGTGGGCCTCCCCAAGTGTCGATGGATGCTGTGGGGGTATGGCTTGTCTGTATAAAATATATATTTTTTACTTCATGTTCATTCCTTTCTGCCAAGGTTAATAACTCCATGATAATCAGAGGCAGCACAAGTCCAGGAGGCAAGGACATGGCCGACTGTCCCAGCAAAATGGTGGAACACTGTGACCTTCAGGGCAGCCCTTAAGGCTGTGGGAAGAACAGTGAGAGCATGAGCTCAAAAATATGTAATTCCTCAACCCTGCAAAATGTAAGGAAGCAATTTGAATTGTATGAGGAGCGTCACGGGTCTGCAGGGACAGAGGCAGCTCTTCACTAGGAGTCAGCTTGTTAGCAAGAAACTAAGGAAGGAGACAGAGATTTAGGGACTGATGATCGTTAGGGAAGATCCCACCCAGCTAAGTTTTTTGTTTGTACTTACAAAGGCAGGCAGATTCCTAAGATCAAGGTCAGCCTGAGACAGAAAGAGTTTAGGTCCAGGCTCCAGCAGCACACACACACACAAACGCGCGCGCGCGCGTACACACACACACACACACACACACGCACGCACACACACACACTCCAGCAGAACACACACACACACACA
>JADRCD010205509.1:2293-20001 GCA_019843815.1 Montemys delectorum | reverse complement strand
CACACACACACACACACACACACACTCCAGCAGAACACACACACAGCAATCTAAAAAGCTGTCTCAAGCAGAACACAGGCTATCAGCTTGGACCCATGATTTAACTTTGAATCCTTTGCTTTTTGTTGTTGTTTTTGTTTGGTTGGTTTTTTTGTTTTTGTATAAGCCTGGCTGTCCTGGAACTCACTCTGTAGACCAGGTGGGCCTCTGCCTCCCAAATGCTAGGATTAAAGGTGTGCACCACCACTGCCCAGTGAGTCCTTTGTTTTGCCTTGCTCCCAAACACCCCTTCTCTTAGAACTCTTTTCTAAGCAGAGGCTAGTCCTTGACACCTTTTAATCATAGGGAAAAACAAAATTCAAGGTCCCAGACCCTAGTAGAGCGGGCAACTTACCAAGAGTTGAACAGCTTCTATTGTAAGCCCAGACATCTCAGGGACAATTTCTCTATCTTGCTGGCAGGGTCAAACAAGTTCATGTTCCCAGGCCTGGGGAAAAAACTCCTATCCTACTTCTCCAAATGTTTTCTTTTCTTTCTTTCTTTTCTTTTCTTTTTTTTAAAGATTTACTTATGCCGGGCAGTGGTGGCGCACGCCTTTAATCCCAGTACTTGAGAGGCAGAGTTAGGCAGATTTCTGAGTTCGAAGCCAGCCTGGTCTACAGAGTGAGTTCCAGGACAGCCAGGGCTACACACAGAGAAACTCTGTCTCAAAAAAACAAAAAAAAAGATTTATTATTATACATACACTACACTGTGCTGTACACTGTAGCTGTCTTCAGACACACCAGAAGAGGGCAACAGGTCTCACTACGGGTGGTTGTGAGCCACCATGTGGTTACTGGAATCCGAACTCAGGACCTTCGGTAGAGCAGTCAGTGCTCTTACCCAGAGCCATCTCACCAGCCCTCCAAGTGTTTTCTTAATTGTTTGTTAACCAGTGAAGAATATAGGCATTGCTGTTATCTAAACTAAGGTGCATAAACTGTATTACATACTATATATTATATGTATATATATCATCTATCTATCTATCTATCTATCTCTCCAACTGCCTATTATGCCCTAACTACATGCAGCTGACCACCTCTTTTGTCTCCGTTTCACTCTGAGCTCCAGACCTAATGTCTAGGAGAATGAACTAACGACCTTGAAGCCAGGTGCCCTGGATATGGCCCAGTCTCCAATGGGTAATCCCTTGCTTACCCCATAAAGTCCAAATATTATTGGATAACACCACAGCTCACCCAAGCCCCGCCTCTCTTGCAGATTCACTCTTTGAAACTGCAATATTGCCTCCTCTCTGGTACGTAGGAGGTTCAGACCCAGAACTGGCCGTCTCCCTGAGCGCTCAGAAAATAAAAGCTTTTGTTTTTGAAGCCTCGGTCTGTAAAGTGGGTTTTCTCGGCTTCCACCTCGAACGCCGGGCCTGCAGGTCGCTACATGTTGATACAAGATTAACAAAGAGGGGATGCATGCAGCTAGGTTCCTGGATGCCGGTCTGGCACAGGAACTATCCTTGTCGGTGGGGAGACAGGTATTCCGTTCTCTGTGAGATCACTTTCCACTTCTCATGGGGCACAGAGCCATGAGGTTCAGAAAACGGCCCTGGTACTGTCGGTTTCGAGGAAGCGGTGGGTGGGTGGGGAGGATGGAGAGCGGCCCCGGAGATCAAGAGCCTACAGCATCCTGGGCAGCGGAAGATAAGAGGCCTCGCGCGATTCCTCGAAAACCTCGGGATTTCCGCGCAGGAAGTCAGAGGGCGGCGCACTGTGGCTCTGGGGTTTAGAAACTTGGAGAGGAAGGAGGGGATTTAGCGGATTGAGCGTTCCAGGATCAAGAGCAAAGTAAGAAGTGGGCTCAGGGTTCTGGCCCGAAAGAGGCCTGGATGGCTAAAGGCAGCCGTTGCCGGGGAAAACGGAAGTGGGTGGAGTCGAGCCTAACTTTTGAGTGACAGGAACAACATCAGGGGCGGTAGTATTTCCGGACAGGCTACGTAAGGAGGCGTGGCTCTCCTTTGATTGATAGGTTTCGGGGGCGGAGCATGACGCTGATTCGCTTAGCTAGGAAACAAAGGAGTTTTGCTCTGGTCCTTAGGCCGGGGTCCTGGTAGATGTGGCTTGCTGCCCCCACTTCTTCCCCATCCACACCCCCGTCCCTGTTGACTGCTCATTTCTCAGGAAAATTGCCATCGTGTGGAAATAGTTTAGAGAGTGAATTTAGCTAGGATTTGTCCTGAGAGAACCTGTGATATGCTCTATTGCTGACTCTTCAACAGCGTTTGAGAAACTGGTGTGAAAATAGAAGGGAAAGACAGGAAAGCGTGCCCTCCCCAGATGACCTGCCAGTCTTTGAGGAGGCCAAGTATTGTCTGCAGAGCACAGGGAGTTGTTATAAAACATTCTAATTTTGTCATGCACGGTTTGCTTCCCTCCTCCACAAATGAGTTTATCTTCCATAGAGTCACGAGTAAAAGTTCAAGATCTCTTTTCAAGGCAGTGCCTCAAGGCCAAAGCTAGAATTGGCCCAGGGCTCCGAGGCTTGGAAGGAGGTCTTGGTGTGGTTGGCAGGGTGGAATGAAATTGAAACTGGCCACCTAAGTGTTCCATATTTAATCAAGAACGAGGTTATTTACTTATGTGTGCAAGCTATAAAACCCAATTTTGGAAAGCCTGTATCAGCCTAGGCTCTTTGCTTTATTTTGATAGGGTATTGAAGACTGAGCCTAGGGTTTTGCTCATGTTAGGTAAGCACTCCACCACTGAGCTGTCTCCCTCTGTTTACTGTTTACTTCAAGATGGTGTCTCATGGAGTTGCCCAGACTGACCAATGAGCTTGTGACCCAGGTTCTCCTGGCTACATGAATAGCCAGCCGGGCTTCTGGTCTAGTGTTCTTAGTGGCTTTAGGAAAAGATTTGTGTATAGTTGTGGACCTGTCAGTTTTGCTGGTCTGTAAACAAACTGGGTCTGGGAGAAGGTGTTCCTGAATGTCAGAGGGACTGGGTTTAGCTGGCAGCTGGAAAATGAAAGAAAGCACAGTGGTCGGGAGTCACAACTCAGCTGGAATCAGGCTCCATCTCTGCCCTCTGGTCTTGTTTTTCTTGTTGTTTTTTCTTTTTTGGTTTTTGGCTTTTTGGCTTTTTTGTTTTGTTTTGTTTTGTTTTTTGGGGTTTTTTTGAGACAGGGTTTCTATGTATAGCCCTGGCTGTCCTGGCTGTCCTGGAATTCACTCTATAGACCAGGCTGGCCTCGAAATCAGAAATCCACCTACCTCTGCCTCCCAAGTGCTGGGATTAAGGGCGTGTGGCACCACCGCCCGGCTGGTTTTTTTTGTTTGTTTGTTTGTTTGTTTGTTTGAGACAGAATTTCTGTAGCTTGACTGAACTACAACTCAGTTTGTAGACCAGGATGGCCTTGAACTCAGAAATCCGCCTGCCATGCCTGCCTCCCAAGTGCTAGGATTAAAGGTGTGCACTGCCATGGCCAGCACCTTGTTGCTGTTTTTGCTTGTTATTTGAAACAGGGTCTCATGTAACCCAGGATGGCCTCAAGTGTGCTATGCAATTGAGAGTGACCTTTAATAGCTCTTACCACCTATATACAAGCACATGTTTGTCTCCTCTCTCTCTCTCTCTCTCTCTTTCTGTCACACACACACACACACACACACACACAGAGGGAATGAAGAACTCTGGGTGATGGGAAGGGATCCTGTCAGGCCAGTTTCCACAGTGACCTGATAAAGACAGAGGATGTCCCGTTTCCCTACTAGCTTCGCTCTGGTGGAGCAGGCACTTGTTGGCCTCCTCTCCCCTCTCTAAAGGTTTCCTAGAGATAGTGGTCATCATCCTAGGCCAGATTCTTCAAAGAAACCAAAAGGCCAAGAACTTCAATTAATATATATGTGAACAGTCCTTTTAGTGAAGAAAGAAATGAAGCCAAGGCTCCAGTTTCCAAGGGAATAGTTGCTATCGAGAGGACCCATTTTATAAGCACAGAGAGCCCTCTGCTGGGAGATGAGACTCCTTACAGACAGAAGGGAAGGGTTTGGGGAAAAGCTGAAGGCGGGAGAATCTCCTGGACACTTACTTAGACAAGCGGGACACGAAATAACTGAAGATCAAGAACCAGACAGGATTGCAGTTTATTGACACCGTGACATGACAGCTGTTGTCATTGGAGGAGGGAGTTAGTAAAAATGGTCTCCGTGGATGTCACTGGGGACCCCGTTCACCTTTTAGCTAGAGATCATGGATTTAGAGTGGAGATAGAGTTCTACGCCCTGGAGTCACTACCACCCACACCTTCCCTAAGCCCAGCTTCCATTTGGTCCAGCTATTAAGGCCTGGGCCCCTCCTCCTTTTGAAATTAAGGACAGAGGGAGTGCAGTGCCATGTCTTAAGAAAGAGACAGGTTGCTGGCAATGGTGGCACATGCCTTTAATCCCAGCACTCACTGCCATAGGCTGTCAGATCTCTGAGTTCCAGGACAGCGAGGGCTACACTGAGAAACCATAGTTGAAAAACAAAAACAAACAAAAAAGAAAGAAAGACAGACACATTCAGACAGAAAGGAAGGAAGAAAGGAAGGGGGGGGCACTGAGGACGTAGCTCAGGGGTAGACCACTTGTCTAGCGTAAATGAAGCTCGGAAGCCCTGGGTTCTTCCAGAGATGGGCTAGATGGAAAAGAAGGAGCTGAGGTGGGAGGTGTGTCTAAGAAGAGTCGATGAAACACAGAATTACCTGTCTTGCTATTGTACGTTTGAGGCTTGTGTTTAAGTACCGGTCCCACACCGGTTCCCCCATAGGTGCACCGGGTGGTGGCAGTTCCTGAAGGGAATGCTTGCTCTGCCTGCGTGGCTTTCTGATTGGGGGAAGAAATTGTAAGTGTGGGATTTCTGTCTGAGTCATGACATGACTCATCAGGACAGACCAAGAATGCTCAAGACTGTCTCTAAAAGCACCCACATTGCAGTGTGGAGAGCAGTGCAGGCTACTGACATCCCCCTGTTCCACGAGAAGAGAGGAGTGAAGCCATTCTAGGGTGTGGGGTCCAGCAGGAGTCCCTGATCCCTCACTGCTTCCTCTGCCAGCCCAGGTCCTGAATCAGCATTTAGAG
Organism: Montemys delectorum; assembly: GCA_019843815.1. Taxonomy (NCBI): domain Eukaryota; kingdom Metazoa; phylum Chordata; class Mammalia; order Rodentia; family Muridae; genus Montemys; species Montemys delectorum. Next base: position 14,885 of record JADRCD010205509.1, on the reverse strand, counting down.
CTAGCTATTCGAAACCTGAATGGTTAAGCTCTGGGTGGCCTGCTGATGTCCTTCAAATCCGTGTTCTGGGATCCTAGGGCTTATCTTGGGTGCAGAGGGCTAAGGTGCCATCAGAAACGATTTGGCCAGAGGAACAGTTTAGGGAAGGCAGTCCCACCCATAATCAGGCTTGCTGTTAGGTGGGCGTGGGCAGGTGACTGAGGAGAGAAGACAAATATCAGGACTTCCTAGAAGAGCATTTCTGCCCTTAGCTTCCAGGACCAAATGTATAAACACTTACATGTGCTGTATACACACACACACACACACACACACACACACACACACACACAGGAGGGAGGGATGGCTTTTGTGACTTGTCTTTGAAACCAGAGAGGAGAGAGGAGGCTTATGGGGTGCCTCCACCAGTCTAAGGTTGCTGGTCTCAGTGGCTGTTCCCCCTATCAGGCCCCCTTGTCCGGTACCCAGAAGATAAACAGGTGGTAGCTTTGCAAAGTGGCACCAGAGAAGCAGCCTAAGGAGGTAAGGACAGGGACGGAGGCCGACTCCCCTCAAAGCCCCTTGTTGTAGTAAACCACATCGATGCTGGGGTTTTGTGCTTGGATCTGAGCTCTCAGCTCTGGCTCCAGCCTGGTCACGTGTATGGAGCTGCAATAGAACAGCACAGGCTAGATGAATATACTCCGGGCTCTGCGACTCGGACCCAGGATCTGGCTTCCCTCCAGCTCCCAGGTGCCCCTATCAGGCCTCCCTGGAACACACTAAGGGCCTGAGATGGAAAGTCCCGGGCAGAGACTCTGGTCAGGTCCAGCAGCGTCACTCACCTTCTCTGAGGGAACAGAGCGCAGCACAGGGGTGTGGCAAATACCAAGCTAGAGAAGAAGAGCACAGGAAATGTCTGTGACACTGGTTTGAGTGTCCCTTCCCTGAATCCCACCTCACAGAAATAGCCCCAGGAGTGAAGGCCTTTTGTTTTTGTTTTTTTTTCCCTCTGAGCTCTATTGCAGCCATAAAGGTTGGAAAATGGAGTCAAAGAACCATTCAGGGATGTTAAACTCAGTCCTGATATTTGACTCTGACTGAGGAAAGAGCCTCCCAAGTATCAATCCAAAGTCCCATGTTCAGAGAGCAACAGGACCAGGGATAAAATGGGACGCAACTCCTGGATTCTACCGAAGAGTTTCTTTATATGGTGTCCTCTGGTGAGTGAAGACTGAACCCCTCAGCTAAACTCTTGACTTTCAAAGGCAAGAATCCCTAGAGCCCACCAACACACACACACACACACACACACACACACACACACAAGCATATTTTGCACTATGGGTATCTATTGGAACTGGGTTATGAGCAATGTATATAAGCATCTCAAAGATAGTGTGTGCCCACCCACACCCAAAATGATAAGGGCTCTCCCATGTGCTCCCCACTGACCCTTTTGCACACTTACCAGAAGCCTACCAGTGCCACCTGCAGGGGCGCCCCCAGCCAGGGGCGGCGCTGTGGGGAGACAGATAACAGAATGGCTTGTGTCCCGGTTTTGTTTTTTTTTGTTTTTGTTTTTGTTTTTGTTTTTTTTTTTGTTTTTTTTCCCTAACTCCATCTAGCTTTCTGCACTATAGTTCTAGCTCGGCAGCCCTTGTTTCTCCCCAGCCAATGAGGAGCTGGGACCTGCACAGGGCAACCCCCACCCCAACCAGACACACTGCCTATCCCTCTCAGAATCTTGCCTCTCAGAATCGGTTCCCATGGTACTCTCTGACCATCTTTATCTTACCTTACTTTCTCCAGCAGCTACTTGTCTTCAGGGAGCCTCCCTTGAGCCTCTACTCACTTCCTGTTGTCCCAGTGGCATAAATATGTCCCTTTCCACACCCTTCTACATCCTCTTCAGCCATGGCAACCACTGTTCTGTCTTCAGATGTATCAGGCTACCCTGCCCCTGGGCCTTTGCACTAGCTATTCTCTCTGAAACACACTCTTCGCCGGACTCACCTCATTCCTTGGATCTCCCAAGGACTGTGCTTACCTAAGCTGTCCCCCAGATAGTCTCAATTACACTGCCCCACTGGATTCCTACAAAGCACATTTCATAACTTAAAACGATATGTTTGGTTTTTGTTTGTTTTGTTTTGCTCTGTTTTTTTTTTTTTTTTGAGAAAAGGTCTCCATGTGAAGCTCTGGCTGGCCTGGAACTTGCTATGTAGACTGGGCTGGCCTCAAACTCACAGAGACCCACTTGCCTCTGCTTCCAGAGTGCCGGGATTAAAGATGTGAGCCACCACATCCAACCCTATTGTTTGCTCCTTTATTGGTTTCTGTACTTGACTGCAAGCCTTGTGGGGACAGGGTCCACAGCCATGTTAGTTCTGCTTAGCATGCCTGGTGCACAGTCAGCGCTTTCCTGACTGATGAATAAATTATTTGATGAATGAGCTGGAGACTGTATTCCTGAGCCTTGTTTCCCAACCTTGTTTGCGTATTCCTGAGTATGTATGTGTGCCTGAGCATGGGGACACATCACGTGACATCACGAGTATGCCATCAAGCCTGTGGATGACAATCATCTTGTGTATGTCAGAAACCTCTGGAATTAATCTAGTTTCCTTGGGATGAACCCAATCTCCTTCCTTCTGTCTCCCCCTCGCTGTTCTTCCCTGCAACCCAGTCTTCCTTCATGAATGATTGGCGGTATGGAGGCAGGGAAGGACCACAAGTCTTAGACTTTGGCTTGGCTGGAGAAAGGATTGGGGACAGGTCATGTCTCCCTGACACCAACTCTCCTGGGATAGAATAGGTAAAAGGTGAGTTATTTACCTTCAGGAAGTCTTTCTTTTCCAGAGTGTTCATGATCACCGGGGGAATGGCTACGGGGTGAGAAGGACAGCGAGAGTGATCTTGGAGCGAACTGCAGGAGCCTGAGGGAAAGCCTTCCTCTCAGATCCTCCCATCCTTCCCAGACTTGCTGAGTTATCAGAGACACCCCCCCCCCAAGCCCTCTTCTCTCCCAGTCTCCTGAGCTCCACCAGCCATCTCTGCCTCACCCATAGCAGGAATCGCCATGCCGATTCTCGATATCACCACCTGGAAGATTCCCTGTTTGGCAGCAGTCACTGAGTGGCCCAGCCTCTGACCAGCCTCATCTGTCACGGGGATGCCCACCTGCAGCTCCCTAGGAAGAGAAAGAGGCTGGGGTCAGATGACAGGCAGCAGATCTCTGGAGATCCTTTACCTTCCCCCACTTGAAGGTAGGGTAGATCCCTAAGAGAGTAGATAAATGCCTGTGCTAGCCCTGGCCAACCAGAGAACAGGGGTAAGTTTTTGGGTCATTCAGTTGGTTGAAGAAGAGGGGAGCCAGGGTGGGATCCACCATGACAGAAACAACTATTCTAATTACCAGGAATGCCCCTGAGTAGTCCAAGCCCCTGTTTCTCCATACAGCATGCCAGATAAACAAATAAAACTGGGGCTGGAGAGATGGATCAGATGGCTTAGCAGTTAAGAGCACTGATTGCTCTTCCAGAGGTCCTGAGTTCAATTCCCAGCAACCATACTGTTGCTTACAACCATCTGTAATGGGATCCTATGCCTTCTTCTGGTGTGTCCATAGACAGCTACAGTGTACTCACATACATAAAATAAATAACAAACAAACAAAACTATTAAGAATGTTGTGTGAAGGCTGGTGAGATGGCTCAGGGGGGTAAGAGCACTGACTGCTCTTTCAAAGGTCCTGAGTTCAAATCCCAGCAACCACATGGTGGCTCACAACTACTTGTAATGAGATCTGACGCCCTCTCTGGTGTGTCTGAAGACAGCTACAGTGTGCTTATATATAATAATAAATAAATCTTTGAAAAAAAAAAGAATGCTGTGTGATCCAAGTATTTAATCCCAGCACACAGAAGGCAAAGGCAGGCAGGATCTCTGAATTCAAGGCTAGCCCAGAGTTCCAGTCCTACACAGAGAAACCCTGTCTCAAAACCAAACCAAACCAAACAAACAAAAAGGCATGTAGAGTTTTGTAACCAACACACTGAGGTCACTACTGCCCAAAATGTGATTTCCTTGATGGTGGCATGAGATACCTCAGGGTACATTTTTGCTTATTGAAAGTCACCTTCAACCTGACTATCAGATGCAGTGTTCCTTCTCATTCAAGTCACGGGGAGCTGATTTTGCTGCTGCCCAATGCCTCGGCCTTTATCAGCAAGTTCCCAGTAAAGTGCCCTTTCTAAAACCCTGCACCCTTCAGTCTCACCTCACCTCAGGGCAAGTTCTCCCAGAGTGGGAACTGGTTGTTCTCAAACACAGGGTCAGTATAAGCCAGGGCCCAGCAGCTCCCATCCAGCAATGGAGAAGACTGCCCCTGCCCCCGGCTGGTCTGCAGGACCATGTATGCCCTGAACATTCCTGTGCCAGGAGCCAGGGCCACTCACCTCTGCCTCATCAGGGGGATGTTGATGCAGTTAGCAGCGGCCACAGCTGCAAAGGGCACGAATCGCCCGACTAGCGGGGGTAGGTGCTGAGGGAGGAAAGAGGGGTTCAGTGGCTCTGAGGACCATGGGTAGGGAGGAACTCGGGTTGGATATGGGGAGCCTCTTGAGAGGGTACCGGGGAGGAGGACAATGGGTAAAGAGTCATGAGAGGCCTGTACTGGTAGGGAGACTTCACCTTGGTGAGAGACTTGAGTCCCAGAGCAGTAGCCACAGCCCCAGTGGTGGCACTCACATAGGCTGTTCCCAACTGCCTGTGGAGGAAAAGGCTAGGTCACAGGGAGAGATGAAGAGCTCAGCCTGCTGTTTCCTTTAGGGACATTAGGGGTTTCCAGTGCAGGGGGTGTGAGAGGGTAGCCTCATTGAAAGCCCTCCCCTGCTCCAGTGAACTTCTTGAAAGTCTTCCTCCTTCTTTAAAGGGCAGTGGATCCCCAAAACAGATAATACAAAAGGAATGAGGTCCCTCAGGTGGAAGGTGAACAGAGCATGCAGCTGAAAGAAGAGTTGGCGCAGGGGTCCAGGGATGGCTGGGGAGGTGGGACACTCACCGCACAGTGATGGGAGCATCCCCACTGCGATTAGAGTAATTCACCACAGCATTGAAGGACTGATTCACCCACTGCCAGAACACCACAGTCGGAGTCTTCCTGAGGGTTCAAAGATGGACTACTTGCATCTATCCCTCCACAATATTAAAACCCCCAAGGTTCCTTCACTCCTCAAGTGGGACTTAGCTGATGGTCCCTAAACTTGCCCTCATCGGCCTCGCAGGCACACCTTACACAAATGGAGACTGGGTTCTGAGAAATGGGAAGGATGCTCACGTGTTCTCCCACCCACTGTCCTTTACCGAGGACAGGGTAAAGGGTGCAGAAAGGAGACTTCTAGTCACCCAGCCATGCTCTGGGACACAACTCAGGAAGGGGACATGGGATAAGATTTACCTATAGAAGGTAAGCATGCAGCCAGTAATGGTCATGTTCATGGGCACCTGGGCTGACATGCGGCCAATCAAGACCACCTTCTCCCCGGTGTCCGGATGGAATGCTGAGTCATACACGTATTTGGCTCTCCATAGCTGATCCTCAGTGAGCCCCGGGGTTACCACACCAGCTCTGTAGAAATTGGCAAGAAACCAGCAGGCGATTGTAGGGGTCAGACCTGCTCTTCTTGTCTCTGCTGCTTGCCTTAGGGAACTCTGGGCAAAGGATCAGGAAGTTTGGCACCCAACTTCAGAGTAAAGGACCTCCCATCCCAGGGGAGGTCAAAGCTTCTTATGAGTGTGCCTTTCTATTTCTACATCCTTAGTGGTCCCATATTTTCTCCAGGGTCACGGTGATGGTGGTTTTCAGGGGAGTTGGAATGACTGGAGGACACTCCTGAAGAGGATTGCCTTTCTATCTGCATGGGACTCTTTTTGTCCTTGCAGAGTGGACGCACTGGGAAGTGTCATTACTGAGGATCTGTGAGCTGCAGAGCTGCCGCCTACCCATAGCACCAGTGCTGTCTCCTCAGCCCAAATGTCCTCTGATCCGCTGAGCTAAAGTGCTGTGTCACAGTGGTGTGATCTGAGGCAGGTTCACCTGTAATTCTGCACGATGTCCCGGGAAGCTTCCAGTTGTTCCCCGGACAGCAGCAGATTTCGGGGATCAGTGACCGTGAAGAAGTGCCGGGCTCTGCCTAGGAATGTGCTTTGGTCCCATCGAGGTTCCTGGATGTTGATATTCAAGGGCAAGTCACCCATCTCCTGCAAAGCAGCAAAGAATAAAGGTCAGGTCCAAGGACTTCATTCACTTGGGAGAAACTGTGGAGGCTCTGCTTGGTCCCTGAGACTGACCAGTGCTTGCAGATGCTCAAGGTGACTCCAGATCCATAAACAAGAGTGGAAGAGGAGTTGTTCCCTAGGTAGTGTTTTAGCCAGAGACCTAAGGCCACTGAAGAACGGGAAGGAAGACCAGAACCAAGAATGCAGCTTTCCCGACTCTGTGGCCTGATGTAGGATTTACATGTGTGTGGTTGATTCACCAGCAGCAACTAATCCAGGGCAGCTATCTTGAGCTCCTGCTGAAGGAGCATAGAACATGGACAACACACCCAAGCCCTTTCAGCTTCAGGCCCCAGCTGCCCCAAGACTTAGATAAAAACTTCCAAGTTTGGAAAAATGACAAGAGACATCCCACACTCAAGCCCCTGATTGGAGGAGACATTAGGCACCTGAGGGCTGATCAGTACCAGATCTCAAAGAGCACTGGAGTGGCAGCCATTTGTGAGCATGTGAGCATGCACATATCCCCCTCAAACCCACTTGCTTTGACTCCTGCACAATAACGAGGGGGCTTTCCCTGGTCCTGGGTTGAATAGAGCTGACGCAGACATCCACCCAACTCTCTCCGAGCCTCCGAAAAACCTCAGGAAAGGGCGAGATTCAATGGATGCCCCTCCGCCCAGCACAAAAAGGAATGCCAAGAACAACCATCTGGCTGTGTTAGGCAAAAATCCTGCAGAATGACTAATCCTCTCCAACCCCACTTCCTCCCTCACAGTAGACATCGTCCCCACCCCACCCAACTCTCACATACTTATACACAAAGACAGGCACGCCCTCCCCAGCACACAAACAGGTTAGACTCAGACTGTATACACTAGCCAGCCAGCCAGAATACCGTTACACACACACACACACACACACACACACACACACACACACACACACACGCTCAGCCATATCTATCAGTTGCAGACATTTGAAAGCATGCCTAACACACACCCTCACCCAACCAACCCCTCCTTGTGCCCTACAGATCCTAACAGACCATGCAATATGGAATTCCCACAAGAGAGAGAGCGCGCCTTTCAAGGCAATCCTCCTCATCTGACCCTTATCCCTCACCCCTGCACTTTGCTGATTCCCAAGGCAGCCAGTACTCACTCTTTCCGGGGTTTTCAGCCTCTAGAAGCTCTCAGACCCGCCTTCCTCGCCGCTCTCCGCTTTCCTCCCAGCCATCACGTCACGCGTGACGCTGAGCAGCAGGGAAGGGCGGGGGCTCCCCTAAGCTGGTTCGCCTGATCCACCCCCCTCTTGGCAGAGTTCCGGGGCAGTGGATGTCCTATGGAGTGACTCCCCCAGACCAGGCTGATGAGATCAGACCCGACCCAGTCCTGTGAAGCAGTTCTGGCCGCCTTCCCAACCAGGGAGAAAAGGGGAGGAGCCGCCCCACTTGCCTCCTTCTCTTGCAGTCCCTTATCTTACCTCTGGAGGCACCCAACCCGGCAGCACCCAGTCTAGGTGCACTGGGTGCGGGTGAGCGGCGTGGAGGGCGGGCCTCTGATGGTGCGCCGCCCGGAGGGATTCGGATTACCGCTTGTTTACTTGACGGCTGCCTTGGCAATGGGCTCTCTTTGCTTGCACCCTGGTCTGCTATAGAGGCTCCTCTTGCAGATTCTCATCATTCGCATCCCTTCCCAGCCACATTGTTGTGGTGTCCGTGCCGCTTTTGTGTTCCCAGTCCCCTTTGTCACCTAATTCCCTGCTCCACTATGCCAACAGTTTCTTTGCGCCACCAACACTTATCCAGTACACAGACTGACGCCCCAGTCCGTGGGATGTGCACGGCCAGGGTTTCCCGTGATCTCTGCCTGCATCCAAGCAGGCACATCAGAAAAATTCCTCTCCTAGTGTCCTAGGGTCAGCTGCTCTGTCATGCGGCCTTTCCAGAACAGGGTACCCAGAGGAACATTTTTTTTTCCGACTCAGAAGGTGAAGAAGGCATTACACACACACACCCCTTATCCGTTAGCACCTAGAGCACAGCCGCGACATAGCCAGGCTCCAGCTTTCGTTCCTGCTCATCTCAGGCTCACGTTCAGTTCTTTCGTTTGTGACATTCTCCCACAGAGACCTCAGGAGTGTCTTTGGAAGGGATGACAATTTCACAAGCCCAGGAAGCTAGCGTGGCCCGGAGAAGACTTGATTCTAGTAGCTAGTGCGGGGTTCCAGAGCCAACTCCTAGACTCCAATGACCAGTAGGGGTTCAGAGTTGGGGCGGGCAGAGCCCAGAGGTATCAGGCAGGTGAGGAGAGTCTACCAAAGGTGCTAGAAGAGAATGACTGGCGGTCTGAGCAGCCAATGGGATCCCAGGACCACGCAGGGCAGCCCTATTCCAGCAGCCGCACCGAGCGTGGGCGGGGTCCTTAATTCACTGTCTCGCGCCCGCCAGCGGGCGACAAGGGCAGCGGCACACGCGACCAGGTGAGGGGGCCAAGTTCTAGAGGTAGCGGGGCAGGAGGTCCTACATGGGGGAAGTCTGCTTTTTGGTTCACAGAAATGCTCTGGAGTGCGTGACCCCTGGTTTTGCACTAGTGATTTGTGGGGCTCTCTCCAGAAGATCACCCAGTCCTGGGATAGGGTCTTGCAGTGACTTTAGACCCACAGCTGCAGCCCGGAGCCTGACGGTCACCTGGGGGTGGCGGTGGGGGGCAAACGCTACTGCAGCTGTCCCAGGTCCTGAAGTCCAGCTCGGGAGGCTAGCCCCTACCCATATCCATACATACAGGAAAGATGCTGCAATAAACTGTCGTGACATCCATTTTTATCTCTCTTTTTGAAATTCAAGAGCCTGCTGTGACCCCATCTCTACTCTCTGAGTGTCAGATGAGGACTGGAGACTGGGTAGATGACCCAGTTGAGAACAGCAGTGAGGAATGGAGGGTAAAGGAAAGCTCCCCGATGGCCTTGTAGAAACAGCTCCCTAAATCCAAGATGGTGCAGAACTGGGCGGATTTCCTCTGGCCCCAGGGTAGAAGAGGCAAGGGGCCCAAGATATAAGAGGACAGGATGTTTAAGACAAGGGGAGGTGTGGAAGCTGGGGCAATGGGACAGCACTCATCGCTCACCCCCAAACCCTGTTCTTCCTATGCAGATTTGGAACCCATAAGGAGCATTCGGACTGTGCCTACTACATCAGAAAGATCCCTCTCCTCCAAATGTCCTGGGATAGCTGCTCTGTCTTGCAGACTTTCCAGAACAGAGTGGCCCGAGAAGCATTTTTTTTTTCCAACTCAGTGACATCTGCCTTATCAAGACTCCAGCCCTACAGAGAAAGCTCATGGAGCCTGGACCACGAAGGGCCAACCTTTGGAGGACAGGCAGACTCTGTCTGGATCTGTAGGGCACTGCCCCTAGCTTCACCACCATGGCCCGTGGCTTCACAGTAGGCTTTGACCCGCTGGGTCTAGGAGAACTCAGCTCTGGCTCCCTGAGTTCTCTCTCCTCCCGAGGCCACCTGGGCAGCGACTCAGGCTCCACAGCAACACGATACCTGCTGAGGAAGCAGCAGCGCCTGCTGAATGGGCCCTCCCGAGGAATTCGAGCCTCCTCACCCATGGGCCGTGTCATCCTCATCAACTCCCCCATCGAAGGTGGGTGTGGGGCCCAGTGGCTTGGATGGGAGCATTGAGGACAACGGGAACCAATTAGGGTGTGAAGCAGAACCAGTACGGTCAGGGGAATTCAAGAGCCAGGAGTCTTAGGGAACAGGATCAGGATCATCTTTCATCTACGTTTGCCTATCCTGCAGTCACTATTTTAGGGCATCAGGGCTGTAGAAGGGTCAGAAGTGGGAGATGGAGCCATGGTCTAGGAAAAAAGCATGCGTGATCATGAGCCCCTGGGATTCAAAAGACAGCGTGCTGAATCAGCCCCTCCATCTCTTGAACTCAGTCTTTCTCCTAACCCATTTGTATGTCTCTTAGGGAGTGAAGCAGGGTGGAGGAGATCTTCCAGCAAACAATCAACTGTGTGACCAGTACTGTGGGGGACTGTAGGGTGTCAGTGCCTAGGCTTCACGGTATGGGGGAGGGGCCAGAACACAGCAGCAAATGTCCATGAAAAGGGAGGGTGGGAGCGGGGTGGGGGGGTGGGGATAGGAGGAATGAGAGGCAGAGGCAGGGAGTGAGAGCCTTGACACTGAGTCCCGAGGAGAGAATGACTGTATGACTGCCTATCATTCTATCATGGCAACCAATTCTGTATGTACCATGGTTAGGTCTTGCAGGGGACCTAGAGGGATGAAGTTCAGTTCTCACCTTACAAGAATATGAAGCCTAGTCAGACTTCAAGACACAAGAACAGCTGGTGGGGGATTGCAGCTACCGCCCCACAAAAGTCAGACGTGAACAGCGGGAAGCGAGATGAGGCAGGTGCCTAGACTGCAGTGACAGATGTGAGGCGACCAAGAGCCTGGGTGCAAGACAGAGCCTTGAGTGGCAGAAGGGGAGCGAGGCCCTGTGGGACTGGCTCTCTGTGGACAGGGCCCCGATCGATCACTATCTCCAACCCCCGCTCCTCTTTCTGAGCCAGTACCCAGACTGGACTTTTCAGGTCTGGTATTTCTTCTGATGCAACTACAAGTCTCTGTTCCCCTCCAAAGGCAGCTGCCCAGGATATGGTTGGCTTGCTCACTTCCATCATATCAATGACCACTGTAGCCCCTGTCCTCGGGCGAGCATCAAGGTACTGTTGAGGTCACCAATGCCATTCTGACCAAGAAGCAGAAATACCCAGAGGAGCTAGAAAGCAGGAAAGATGGGGTGCTCTCTCTCTCTCTCTCTCTCTCTCTCTCTCTCTCCCTCCCTCCCTCCCTCTCCCCTCTTTTCTTACTTCCTTTCTCTCTTTTTTGCTTGGTTTTGCTTTTTTCAAGACAGGGTTTGTCTCTGTAGGCTGTCCTGGAACTTGATCTGTAGACCAGGCTGGTCTTGAGCTCAGAGATTCTCCTGCCTCTGCTTTGAGTGCTGGGGCTAAAGGCATGTGCCACCACCACCTGGCTGGCATGACCCTTTCTAACTACCCCTTTCTCCTCTCCTAGTTTGTTCATTACTTTTTTTTTATTCATTCACTCATCTGCTCATTTATCCAAAAATACCTGTCAGACACTATGCACTGTGCAAGATCTAGGGATGTATTGGTGGGAAAAAGCTGCAACGTCCCACAATGAAGCTTGCAGACTTCCAGATGACAGTAAACAACACACAAATAAGCAATAAGACGTAAGCTAGAACAATTCTGAAGGAAAACTCATGGTGAACAGTAGACAGGAGAGTGTTCCTAACACTGTCAAGCCAGACTCGGCCAGAATTGCCCTAGATGGCAACTAGAAAACAGACCAGGGGGGCTGGTGAGACAGCTCAGTGTGGAAGGGCGTCTGCTGCCAAACCTGATGACCTGAGACCCCAGGCACACTGTAGGAAAGAACTGATTCTCAAAAGTTGTCCTCTGACCTCCATACTTGTGCCATGACATACACATGTGCAGATATATACACACACTAAATAAATCAGCAAACACATGTAATTTTCTTAGAAGATTGATTGGAAGGGGGCTGGAGAGATGGATCAGCAGTTAAAAAGTACTGTCTGCTTTTCCAGAGGTCCTGAATTCAACTCCCAACACACTCATGGTATCTCCTAATCATCCATACGGAGTCAGCTCCCCTCTCTGTGTGCCCATAGAGCATTCACATACATAAAAGACACACTTTTTTTTTTTTTGAGACAACATTTCTCTGTCTATCTCTGGCTGTCCTGTCACTCACAGTATGGACCAGTCTGGCCTTGAGCTCCGAGATCCACCTGCCTCTGCCTCTGGAGTGCTAGGGCTAAAGGTGTGCACCATCACGTCTGGATTTTCATATTTTATTTTATTGGCATCCAGGATTTAAGCTGTGCTGTGTGTGGTTTGGCTATTCTAGCTTGCTTTTTTCCCCCTCTAACTTTTATTGATTTTGTTGTTGTTTCTTTTAAAGATAAGCTCTCAAGATAGAGTATTTGATGGTCCAGAACTTGCTATATAGGCCAAACCAGTCTCAAGCCTGTGGCAACCCTGCCTCAGCTCCAGAGTTGAGATTACCCGCCCACAGGCGGTGGTGACGCACACCTTTAATCCCAGCACTTGGGAGGCAGAGGAAGGCGGATTTCTGAGTTTGAGGCCAGCCTGGTCTACAGAGTGAGTTCCAGGACAGCCAGGGCTATACAGAGAAACCCTGTCTCAAAGAGAGAGAGAGAGAGAGAGAGAGAGAGAGAGAGAGAGAGAGAGAGAGATT